>BGPT01001897.1:10068-20068 GCA_003297045.1 Symbiodinium sp. clade C Y103
AAGCCCTTTCGGACTGGCTGGCGGGACGCAGACAAAAGGCGTGGCGGCGGGCAGGGTTTTGTTTGCTATTTCTAATTTTGGCCGTTGGGGCATTTGAACGTATGGTTTCTTATTGCGTTGGGCGCATTTCCCTTTTTTTGGCCAGCGTAAAGACAGGACTCTTGAGACCAATTCCCAAAACACGTGCTTTCACGCCCAAAAAGCCCTGCCATGACACCGGCCCCCCAAATTTCTGCTGTCAAACGCACCCCATCCTACTACCATTCAGAAAATCCTTCAAATTCTTGGCACAGATTCCTGGAACACGCTGTGAAGTGGATGGCCCATTTTGTTATGCCGAGTTGATGCAACCGTTCAACCATCTTTTTGTTGAGACAGGTCCCCAAACAATTCTGTGGGATAGTTCATCGATTTGTTTGCTAAACANGATGCAACCGTTCAACCATCTTTTTGTTGAGACAGGTCCCCAAACAATTCTGTGGGATAGTTCATCGATTTGTTTGCTAAACAGTGCGTCAATTTTCAGGGCCGCTTGTGCTAGACAGATGCCACACATGCCTCGTATTTGACTCAACCCCCAAGTCCTATGCAGACAGATGCCAAAAATTTGCCGGGTGTTCAAACAGTGGGTCTTCCATGTTGTTCAACCACANCATGCCTCGTATTTGACTCAACCCCCAAGTCCTATGCAGACAGATGCCAAAAATTTGCCGGGTGTTCAAACAGTGGGTCTTCCATGTTGTTCAACCACATCTTCAGCACCGCTTGATCTTATTTGACGCAACCTCCAAGTCTTCTGCTCTGCGACTAGATTGTTCTCTTCGTTGTGTCAAGTTGATGATCTTTATGTTGAAACAGGTTCCCAAACCCATTCTGTGAGATGGGTCGCCCACTTTATGTTCGAACGTGTTTTCAGATCTACTCGTGTGAGATCGATGGTTCCCTTTTGTGTCAGGAGAGGAAATCACCATTTTCTTCGAACGGGTTTCAAAATCCGCTCTGTGAAATTGATTGCCCACTTTGTCGTTTTGAATTGATGATGCCATCATATGTCATATGCTATCATTTTTTCTTGTTAAGCAGGTTTTCAATTTGACGCGCCCGCCAAGTCGTTTGCAGGCAGCCTCCATTAGTTGACACGGCTTTCCAAACTCATTTCGAAGTCTTGTGCAGACAGAATCCACAATCCACTTTTTGTGGCCCGCTTGTTGCATGGTATACTTTTTTTTTGCTTTCCGGCACGGCGGTGGAATTTCATGTTGAAAAATCAACTCTGTGAAAAAACTGCCCGTTGTGTTGTTTTACCTTGATGCAACTATCTTAACGTTGAGACAGGTTCCCGAATCCATTCTGGGAGATAGTTTTCTCCTGTGTAAAATTGAAGGTTTTTTATGTTGTTCAAACGCGTTTTTAAGAGCCCTTTGTTTGAGGTAGATGGCCCACTTTGTGTTATTTGAAGCAGCCCCCAAATCTTATGCAGACAGCCGCCATTTTTTTCTTGTTGAAACTGAACCATGTTTCCAAACTTCAATCCCATTCCCAAGCCTTTCCAGACAGATTCCAAAAACTGTGAGATAGATTGCCTACTCTCTCGTTTTGAATTGATGATGCCGCATGATGCTGCCATATTTTCTTTTTAAAACAGGTTCCCAAAGCCATTGAAATGCTGGAATACGTTGCTCCACGGACAATGTGAACCGTTTTCGTGTTCATAGTCAAGAACACCGTTCATGCAAGACGCATGCCGCGGATAGCTTTGCCATGGGGTCCCGGAGGACTTTTGTTCTTATACTAATTTGTAATTGGACAATGTTCTTCTGTACTTTCCCTGTTTTTTTTGGCGGCTTGCGTTGCTAAGTCATTGCGCCGTACGTCCATGACAGCCCTCGCTTGACATATTGACATGGAATAGTAATGCAGTACTCCGGAACAGCCTCTCAGATGAGATTGCAGTTTGGCGTCACTTGGAATTGCATGATGCCAAGGTAATTTCACTTTTCTTAACATGACGGTCCTGACGGTACAGCATTGCACACTTTCCGGTTTTATCACCGTTGGCGGTCACTCTGACACTTTGCATCCTTTCGCCTGCATGTCAATATCGTCAACCTACCATGCATTGCATGATGACAGGGGATTGCATGACAGCAGATTGCATGATGACAGAGCATTGCATGACAGCACATTGCATGATGACAGAGCATTGCATGACAGAGCATTGCATGTTTTTGGACGGCATGACAGTGCATGGCATGATGTTGCGTTGCAATCGTACGTGGCCCTGTTTTCAGTTGTGGAACGTGACCTCACCGAAGGTTGCATTGCAAAATCGCAGGACTCATCCTGACACCACCATAGGACCATAGGTTTCGTTTCGGCTAGTGAAGCGCGCGGCCCCACATCACATTTTATACAGGCGTTGTTATGTGTGTATATATATATATATTGTACATATATACATATATATATATATACATATATTGTTTCATTTCTTTGGCTACGGATTGGAAGCACCATTGACTGTGGATCAGCTTGCCAATGTGAATCAGTATCTCGATGTGAAAACCCTTAATTGTGTGATTTTTTCTTTTGCAAAGTGTCTTCCAACTTGTTGCATAGATTAGAACCCTAGTTGCAGTGTAGTTGTATAGTTAGGAAGCCAGTTGGCGCCTACGACCTGAAGCAACGAACTAGCTACAGGTTATGGTGGATGTGTTTTTTCCCTCTTGGCTGCAGAAGCCTGACAAGCAGCAGATCTACATGTATTCCTCTCTGTTGCAGTAGCTTTCGGTGCAGCACCACATACTTTCTGTGGCCTAACATTGCTCCATGTCCCATTGTCTCTTCATGGCGTTTTCTTAAGGCGTAATCATTCTTGATGTTTTTGCATGCTTTTGCAACATGCTGCATTGTGCAACAACTGATATTGAATGTTCGTGTTACGGCAGCTCTCCATGTTTTTTTTAATGGTTTTTACATGTTTTTACTATGTTATTGCACCCTGCGTCCATGACAGCCCTTGACATACATGGACTAGTACTGCAGTACTCGGCAACAGCCCCTCAGATGAGATTGCCACTGCATGGCCAACTTTGTTGTGCCGAGTTGGTGCAACTTTCTTTTTGTAGAGACAAGTTTCCAAACAATTCCATGAGATAGGTCGCCCATTTGTTTGTTCCACCCACACGCATTTTCAGAGCCGCCTGTGCAAGATAGATGCCGCATTTCTTTCGTTTTGTTTGGCACGACCCCCAAGTCTTGAGCAAACAGATTCCAATAGTCCAGACAGATTCCAAGAATCCGTTGGGTGTTCAAATAATGGGTTTGCCACGTTGTTCAAAAGCGCTTTCACTGCCGTTTTGTGCTAGATAGATGCCACACGTTTAATGTTTGTCTTATTGCCGCTCGACCCCCAAGTGTTATTACTATGCAGACGGATTCCCCAAATCCGTTGGGTGTCCAATCGATGTGTTTTCCGCGTTGTTCAAAAGCGCTTTCACAGCTGCTTGTGCTAGATGCATGCCACATGTCTGTCTTATTTGACGCAACCTCCAAGTCTTATGCAGATAGATTCCAAGAATCCGTTGGGTATTTAAACAGAGCGGAGTCCATGTTGTTTCAAAAACATCTTCAGAGCCGCTTGTGTGAGTATTCTGCAGATTCCCAGAATTTGCTTTGTGAGATCGATTGCGCTTTTCGTTTCAAGTTGATGCAGCATTTTTTCTGTTGAGACAGGTTCCCAAACCCATGCTGTGAGATAGATCGCTCACTTTTCGTTCCAATGCGTTTTCAGAGCTGCTTTTGTGAGATAGATGGTTCACTTCTGTGTCAAGAGAGGAGACCCCGTTTTTGTTGAAGCGATGTTCCATCAATCCGCTCTGTGAAATACGTTCCCCGCTTCTCGTTTTGAATTGATGATGCCAACTTATGCCAACATTTTTCTTCTTGAAACAGTTCCCAAACCCATGTCCGTGAGACAGGTCGCCCACTTGTTTGCTAAACACCGGATTTTCCATGCTGTCGTTGATCAAACTTGTTTGCAGAGCTGCTTGTCTTAGAGATATGGCCCGCTTATACATTTGTTGTTGCACTTAATTACACATATACTGACATATACTTGTATATACATTACATATGTGCTTACACTTGTTCCAGCATTTACGGTTTGCGTCGTACATGTGCAAACATATAGACAGGACAAATGTAAACAAATGCCACAAAAATTGCAGCCACATGCCACAACAAATGCAATTATATGCCACAACAAATGCAAACAAATGCAGATTTGTGCGTCAAAAAATGCATCAAACATATGTAAAATTAAATGCTGCAACATCTGTATATCTTATTTTGGGGGATCCAGACCCCTACAGAGTAATGCTTTTGGATAAAATTGAATATATATATATATACATATATATATATAGTCTCTGCAAATGTTCTCAAACGTATTCATATTTGAGCCCCACAAGAAAATACAATTCTTGGTGGGGCTCAAAGTTGAAGATTAGATATGTTCTTCGCAAATCTTATCAAAAGTATTCAAATTTGAGCCCCGCAAAAACTCTAATTTTTGGTGGGGCCCGAGCTTGACGATTAGATGATATGTTCTTTGGGGAGATCTCGCCAAAGGTATTCAAATTTGAGCCCCCCTAAAAATTATAGTTTTTAGGGGGGCCCAAGCCCCAAAGTTGAAGATTAATACGGTCTTTGCACATCTTGCCCATGGTATTCAAATTTGAGTCCCACAAGAATTGCAATTGTTGGTCGGCCCAAAGTTGAAGATTATATTAATATGCTCTTTGCAAAACTTGTCAAAAGCATTCCACTTTCAGCCCCACAAAGAACTGCTGCTCCGCGTGCGAAACTCCAGGACAACAGTAATTTCTATAATCTCACCATTGCCATTGTCCACATATATGTATATATATATATGGTTTCTAGATATCTCTAGAGTCGAGACACTCTGTCTTCAGCATGTCAAAATCCCATCATGTTTCCAAGCTCATATGAACCTTAGCTTTCGTTCACCCCCCCCTGGGCCCTTTGCAGAGCTGCTTGTCTTAGAGATATGGCCCGCTTCTCTGTTATTTGACGCGCCCCCCAAGTCTTTTTGCAGGCAGCCGCCATCTTTTGGTTGAAATTCATTCCTAAATCTTATGAAGACAGAATACAAGAATCCACTCCCGTGGCCAGCTTGTTACACGGTATATGCACTTTGCTTTCCGGTACGGGTCCTTTCTTGGCGCGGCGGTGGCATGTCATTTTGNCTCCCGTGGCCAGCTTGTTACACGGTATATGCACTTTGCTTTCCGGTACGGGTCCTTTCTTGGCGCGGCGGTGGCATGTCATTTTGAGTAATCCACTATCTGAACAAAAATCGCCCACTACATTGTTTTACCTCGGTGCAACTATCTTTACGTTGAGACAGGTTCCCTAATCCATCCTGTGACAGGTTTCTCGCCTGTCTTTTAAGCAGTGTGTCTTCCGTGTTGTTCAAACGATTTTTCAGTGCCGCTTGTGTGTGAGATTGATGATGCAGCCCAAATCTTTTGCAGAGAGCCTCCATTTTTTCTTGTTTCAACATGTTTCCCAACACATTCCCAAGTCCAAATGGTGTTTTAAATCGTGCTTTTTTTGGCTAAATTGTATTTTTGTTTTGCTATTTTTTTTTAGGAATTTATACCACTAAATTTTTGCACCGGAAAACCTTGTTTTTTTTGAATTTTCTCATGCAGCGTCCATCACGTATTTTGTTGATTTCTCCGTGCGCCAAAGCGTGCTCTTTTTTGTTTTTCTTCGTGCGCCATATCGTGCTTTTTTTTTTGTATGTCTTCGTACACCATATCGTGCTTTTTTCTGCAATTCTTCGTGCACCAAATCGTGCCCTAAATGATGCTACTGTTACAGGCCATGGGCAATACACAATGTATGTATATATATATATATATATACGTATTTTGTCGCGTTTCAAATGGTACGGATTGGACATGCCATTGATTGTGGAATTTGATTCCTTCCTCTCGGTTGCCGTAGCTTGCGTTGCAGCACCTCATGTTTTATGCAGCTCACGTTGCTACACGCCCCATTGTCTCTCCGTGGCCTTTTCTTAAGTAAGGCATTTTCATGTTTCGCTGTTTTTGCATGCACCACACTCCATTGGCGATACTGAATGTTCATGTCAACAACCAAACGGCAGTCCCCCCAGCATTCCATTTTTCATCACATGATTTTGCTGCGTTGTGCACTTCTGCGTTTATGTCACCCTTGGCAGTCACTATGACAGTTTGCATCATGCCGCACGCATCTCCTCGTCCTACCATACATTGATTGCCTGATGGCAGTATATACATTGGATGATGACAATGCAATGCATTGCATGACGTTGCATTGCAGTACTACTTTGCACAGATCATTGTATGTGGCCATGTTTTCAAGCAGTGGCTTGTGACCTCACAAAAGGTTGCATTGCAATCTGACAGGACTTGTTTTGGACACCACAGTAGCTTTCCTTTCGGCTAGTGCAGCGCTTGCTTGGCATGCCTCATTTTGCTTCGTTTCTTTCGGTAATCAATGGAGGCGCCAGTGATTGTGGCAAGTGGTTTATCCCTCTCGCTTGCAATAGCCTGCATTGTAGCGCCACACAGCAGCACATACTTTTTGCCGCGCGTTTTGCCACGTGTTTCATTGTTTCTCCAGGGCGTTTTCCTAAGGCGCAATCAATCTGTTTTTTCCTTTTTGGCGTGCCCTTGCACCACGCTCCATTGCGTAAAGACATGAATGAAATATCTGTGTCAAGTCAGGTCCCCAAGTTTCTCACACCGTGCATTGCTAAGATGACCGCATTCTAGCACGACAGCCCAAACTCCTGCAATGTCTAGATGCATTCCTTTCTACATCATCCTGAATTGAACTGCGCAATATACAAGTCCAAGTGTTCAAAGGTTTTCTAAAAGGATATGTTTCTTCAACTTTTTGATTGATATCTAGAAAGATTGGTTTCTGCAAAAGCTTCTTCTTAGTGAAGTCTTGGCCGTTTTGCTGGGATGCTGGGTGGCAGAGGCTATAAGATGCTCAGAAAGTATTTCGTGAATAAATTTTTTGTTTTCTCAGGGCTTCGCCCCGGTTTTTGCTCCAAATTACATTCAGTCCATCGGACCTGATCCAACTTGGTTCCAAGCTGGTTTGATCCAGGTTAATCATTAAACCCAGGATTTTTTTTACATGGGAAACTGAAGAACGGCTCTATTTTATATAATCTATTTTAGTCTGTACATTCATATGAACTAGGCCAAAAACATGCCCCGCTTTAGTTAAGTCAGTTGCGTAAAATTGACCCTTACAAACGTTAAACCTGCCGACATGAGAATCGGACTAGAAAAATGATACAAGAGCAAAGGGCCTTAGGTAACAAGAACTTGTCACAAGACTGCTCACTTAGCTATCCTGGTTCCAGTCTACTTTGGCATTAGCTATTGACTGACTCAGTCACAGCCTAGGGGGCTACTTTTCCTGTTTTCTGCTTCCATGTGCGCTTGATGTTTGCACTTTGTAAGCATCAACAAGCCCTTCAAGGCTTACTTTCGAGACATTTGAAGCCCCCATTCAAGCCTTTCTCTCTGATGCACCATCAGGCGCACTGATACGCAGAAACAAAGAAAGAAAGAAAGAAAAAGAAAGAAGGGTGGAGTGTGGATAGCTAAATGAAAAGATAAAGCCAATGCATATAAAGGAAGAGGTGTATATATACATAGGCATAGATAGATTGGTAGATTTACTGTAGATAGATTTCGACAGATATAGATGGATTTCGATAGACAGAGATAGATATCAATGGACATAGATGGACATAGATAGATCGACACAGATGTAGGTAGATACCGTAAATACAAACTACCCTCTGCCCTGACTAACTCACAGCTGTAGCCATTCTGTGAGAACCACTGGGGGTTAATTACCACTGTCCACGAACCACTGCCCATGAGCTACTCCCTGGCTGGCGGCTAGCCACTGTTCCCACAACCTAAGCCTCCCTTCAGCCACTATTTGCTTTGCCCACCAGATACTTTTACCATTGGTTAGTAGCCAATGGCCGCCCTTGCCCATTGCGAACTAGCCACCATCCGTTTCCAGCTTACAACGAATGACAATAGGATTTTGCTGGGGCAATTAGCCACTAGCTGCTAGCTCTAGCCCGGACTTCTAGCCACTGGCCACTGCCTACTACCTTTTGCCTTGACCAACTCACACCTAGCATTTCCGGACCAACCAGCCACTAGCCGCTACCACTGGCCATTGCCCAGGGGCTACAACATGCTTGCCAAACCCGCTTCACACCTTTTTTTGATATTGGTAGGGCCAAGCAAATCAAATGTGCATTTACAATGCATGCTTGAACAGCGGGACGCAAGCAAAGCCACCGATTTGATTTCGTACGGCGTTGGTTGCGGCTGGGTGCTTGAGGGTTTTGAAAAAAATCTTCAATAGTTGTTTTGGAGATCGGAAGTGTTTTAATGCCCGCCAACTTCGATAAATAGCTTGCTAGCTGGACAACGGCTCCGGGGCAGACTGGATACGGCCTCCATGATCTTTCATGTCGAACTGTGACCCCCCCTCCCCCCTCGGGCTCAAACCCGCTGCGTCCCTCCCACTGGGTTTCATCTGTGACCATGCGTTCGCATGTCCACGCACACACGTGTACAAGATAATATTCATTGTGAGCTGCAATGCAATCAATGTAATCTAACGGAATGCAACCTAATCTAATCTAATGTAACCTAACGTAACCCAATGTAATGGAATCTAATCTAACGCAATCTAAATCTAATCCAATCTAATCTAATCTAATGTATGTAAACTAACCTAATCTAATCTAACCTAGTTTAATCTAATTTAACCTAACTAAAGAAGAAAGATTCCGTAGGAAATGCACCAAAGAGTAGTGTCACCGACATGTGCATCCGCGCATCCGAAGTAGACTGGAATTCAGAACGACGACGTTGGTCAATGCATGAGAGTAAGCACCCTTGGAATCCAGTTTGCACGTCCTGACGGGAGAATATCTCTACTTCGTTTCCCAAGGAGGGGCCATTCCACAATGATAGGTCCCCAAACAGCCTTTGAGGGGACCTATCGTCTAAGCCAGGGCCAGTCCAGTGGGCTCGCGTGGGCATATAATTCACTGGTTGTCTCATCTACTTTTGGCTCAAGTATCGAGGAAAAGGCGGCGGCCCTTGCGTGGTTCTGGGGTCGGTCGCCGGTGCTGAGCCATTCAACAGTTCTAATGCAGTTTATCTACCGTAATGCAATGTAATGTAGTTTGATGGCAGATCAAGCGCTTGGATCTTGAGGTCTGCTTGAAAGCATGACCCGGTCTTGGCGAGGAATGGAAGATGCGCATCTTAAGAGTCCCAGGCATGTCTTGCTCGATGGACGATGGATGTATGCAGCTAAGTTACCAGATTCCAAGACCGGGTTTTTCTATTGTGGATATGCTTATATTTCAATAGCTTTACATTTAGATTATAGAAATATCGATATGTAGCTAGGCAAATAGAGATACTTCGGTGTATTCATCGTAGACATATAGTAAAAAAGCGAGATAGATAGATAGATAGATAGATATATATAGATATACAAGTTGAGTTTTGTCATGGACAGGAACAAGGAAAGCAGAGGTAAAGAAGTTCAATCAGATGGTTGCAAAGTGGCTCAACTGAAGCACGTTCGGTTGGGGCACTTTTGTATTTGGAGAGTAGGGTACTAGGAGCGTAATGTTGACGCTGGTATGCTAGGATGTCAGGGGGAAAGTTGTGGAATGATTATTGCGCATGCGAGCTAGAATATCCCGCACACCCACAGCTTCAAAGGACACAAGCAAAGAATTCAGCAGGTTCTTCTATGGTAGGCTTGTGTTCCCTCAAAGGTCTTTTCTATCCGCCGGCTGTGCCAAACAGGTTTCATGTTTTTAAGCCATGCAACGTTGCAGCAAAAGTTTGAC
>BGPT01001897.1:25068-63813 GCA_003297045.1 Symbiodinium sp. clade C Y103
TTCCCCCCGGTCCATGCTTTCAGGAGCTGCAAGGGACCAGAAGAAGCAGAAGAATGCAAGGTCTAAATGTGACAATGTTTTGTTGTTGCACAGTGAAGTGCAATTTTTTAGGGTTGGCAAGCAGCACAAATGGAGGAAAATACCACCTGCTCCCTGCTTTCAAGGGTTAAAGGCGATAATGTTTTTCTATTGGTACAATGCAGTGGTATGTCAAAGGTGCACTGAGGAGAAAAGTAAGCAGGACAAATGCAGGAAACTAAAAGGACCTGAAAAAGTTGAAGGCCGTAAGGCCGTAAGGACTCCCCCTGGTGAGCAGTGTGTCAAACAGGTAGTTACGGATATTTTTGCGTCAGCTGTCGGCAGCAGCATTGCAGCAGGAGAATAATAGAATCAGAAAAAGTAGAAGAACGTAAGGATTGGATGTGGCAAGACTATTTTGGATCCCGGGACATAGATGTAGGTGTATGTGAAGATTCAGTGTAAGAAGGCAAAGACAGTGTTGAGCAGTGAAGCGCGAAGAAACTTTTCAGCAAGAATTTTGCCGGAAAAATGCTGCATCCCATCTAGTGAGCACCGCGCCACAGCAAGGGCGATCCGAGACGCCCAAAGTGCCGAAAGGCGCCGGCACATGTTACATGTTCACAAAGCATTGCGCGCGCCAAGAAAGATGAACATTGAAATTGTCAAGAACCACGTTTTACCTAGGTCTCAGCTGCTTTTTTGTCGAGGTATACGAAGTACTGCGCTAGCCACGAAAAATGAGCCCAAGGTCATCGAAGGACTGCGCCTGCCACGCGAAACCATCATCATCTCCAAAAGCAAACAAATTCCACGACAGTTTCACAAAACGCGGCTTTCGACCCTTTGAGACGTCAGACATCAAAATGCCCTGGGTGCCCCGCTCCTGCCACGCGAAATGCACATAGCCAAAAAACGAGCACGGCGTGCTAGTAAAACGACCTCTGTCGAAAAGGCCAACTTCGCGCCGCAAACTTGTGCGAGCCTGTGCAATCGAAACGCACTAGACATGTCACACGGCAACTTTTTTGCGAGAATTTAATGGAAAAATACCGCCCCCCAAAACGAGCAAAATCCGCAACCACCACTTTGCGCGAGCCTGCGCAGTCGAAACCCGCATGGACATGCAACAAGAGCCGCCCTATGCCGGAATTATCCGGAATTTAGAGGTAAAAGGTTGCAGACCAGATGGAGCACCTTGATCAAGCACAAGCCTTTTTTCCGTAAGAACCCCTCAGTGAGGGCACGCTGCTTAGGGAAAAAGCAATCTCGTTCTAAAACTTTGAAACAGTTTCCAATCTCTGTTTGTTGCCCGGCCCGTGCCGACGGAAGTTTCGAGAAGAGGAAATGACTATAGGAAGAAAATGGCCTGTAGGAAAAAGCTTGTGATGCAGATGCAACCGAGTGTTGAAGTTGTGAGGTGCATCAGCAAGTGAGCAAATGGTTGTTGTTGAGATCCCAATGACATGAAATGAAAGAATCCATGACTGTCTGACTGAATGAACCAATGAGCCAATGAACCGATCAATCAGTGAAGGGATGAAGAAACGAAGCAATCAGTGAATGAACCCAATGAAGCAATGAGTCAATGAAACAATGAATCAATGAATCATTGAATCAATGAAGCAACGAATCAATGAATCAATGAATGAGCGAACCGGTGAAGCAAAGAATCAGGGAATCGGTGAGTCGACCAATCAATGAATCAACGAGTCAATGAATCAAAAATTAGTCATTGATTCAATGAGTCAGTGAATTGTCAATGAATCAATGAGTCAAGAAACCAACGAACCAATCAATCAATGAATCAGTGAAGCAGCCAATCAATGAATGGCTGAATGAACCAATCAATGATTCAATGAATCAACAAACCGATGAACCAATATGTATCAGTGAGTCAGTGAGTCAATGAATCATTGGATCAATAATGCAACATTGAATCAGTTATTCAATGAATCAATGAACCCATGAAGCAATGAATGAACGAATGAACGAATGAATGCGTTGATGGACAGGTTGGATGGATGGATGAGCGCGCTACTTTGCTGAGCTTCTTCTTCACTGAGCGACCTCTTCGCTGAGGCGCCTCTTCCCTCCCTGAGCTGCCGCGTCTCTAGGTTACTTCTGCTCCGGGCTTAGCTACCTTCTCTGTAGTTTCTGCAGCCCAAGTCTTCTCTTCGCGCAGCCAGCACAGTGCGTTTTTGCAACGTGCAGCTTTAATCCCGCATAGCACAAGGGCAGCGCTATGGTGAAACACCCTCTTCCGAGCAATTTCTACAATGCGTTTAACAAGCTCCAGTTGCAATCCCGCTTACCAGCAGCGTCGCAGCATCACTCATGCTTTGCTGCGCGCATCCGTGCCACTGCGTTGTGTCACAGCCGCTTGCAAACCCGCATACAAAGAGCGTCGCTTTGAGTCGCTGAGCGTTCGCGCAGCGCTGACAATGCAAAGCCGGCCACACAAATCCGGCGCTGCTACCCGGCAGTTTTCAACACTTTTTACTTCCAATGCGCTTTTGCGCCACAGCGCTTTGTTTTTTTTTCGCCGTCTCAGCTTCCAAAAGCGATCCGAACATGACAGTTTTTGCACCTAACCGACTTCTCGCTACAGTCCCGTGCATTTTTTGCCGACGCCATCCCCAGCTCGAGGCCCGAACCCGCGGAATCAAAGACCCTCCTTCGGCGATCATTTGGGCATGGATGATGGATAATTGATGTTGGACGATGGATGTTTTGATGTTAGATGAATTGATTTGGGGTGTTGGATGATGGTTGATGGATGATGGATGGTGGATGAAGGATGCTGGATGAAGGATGATGCATGCAGGATGAAAGATGATGGACGATGGACGATGGATATGATGATATGATTTTGACTTGGTATGATATGATGTGATAAGATGTGATGTGACGTGTGATGTGATATGGTGTGAAATGATATGATATCGTAATATCATAGTGTGATATATGATTTGATGATGCGGAAGATGAAGATGAAGATGATGAAGATGATGATGATGACGATGATGATGACGATGATGATGATGATGATGATGAGGACGATGATGAGGATGATGATGAAATGATGATGATGATGATGATGATGATGATGATGATGATGATGATGATGAAGGTGAAGGTGAAGGTGAAGGTGATAATCAAGAAGAAGAAGGTGATGATGATGATGATGATGATGTTGATGATGATGATGAGGATGAGGATGATGATGAAATGATGATGATGATGATAATGATGATGATCATGATGATGATGAAGATGATGATCAAGAAGAAAAAGAAGAAGAATGTGATGATGATAATGATGATGAAATGATGATGATGATGATGATGATGATGAAGATGTTGATGATGATGATGATGACGATGATGATGATGATGATGACGATGATGATGATGATGATGATGACGATGATGATGACGATGACGATGACGATGATGACGATGACGATGATGATGATGATGATGAGGATGATGATAGGGTTTAGGGGATTAGGGTCAGCCGCGTGGCAGCAGAAGATCCAATGCGTCGATGACGCCACCGCACACCTGAAGGGTGTGAGGTGGCGGCATATCATGGGATGGTGTCTGCATGCTTCTTTGATACATAGCCCTTTGACCTGGGGCCTATACCTTCTCTCCCACCCCTTTCCAGATAGGAGGCAAGCCGCCCTATTTTCCTCCTTTTTGGGTTTTGCATTGTCCCGCGCGCGCTTCTTCATAGAAGATTCTGCCGCAAGTTGAGGTCTTTGGTACTGCTTTTGCAGAAGGTGGAGCAAGGTCTGTTGTGCAGAAGGTGGAGCAAGGTCTGTTGTGCTTCCCGCGGCTTGCAACTATTTTACAGCCAGTGCCCATTGAAGGGGCATTGTCCAATAGCTTCGACATTTTTGCGCTGCGCAGGCAGAAAAGGCGTGCTGCTAATGCGTCGTGCCACGGCTACAGGATCAATAGAATACATACGTCCTGACGAACTTCACAGTCTCCGCTCTATCCGCCGGGCAGTGCGTCAGCCTGCAGAAGCGCCCAGAAGCCGCAGAAGTTGTCAGACCCAGGGGCATAGCTAGGCACAGTGCTGGATGACCTAAAGTAGCTGGACCTAGCTAGAGGTATATATACTGGCGTGTCACTTCAGTGGACCAAAAGCAGGGCAGAAAACAGAGGCAAAGAGCAACTACACGGCTTTCCCACGCTTCGGGCATATGCAGGTTGCAAGCCGCCTGGCAAATGCGCGCGCAATTTCTCCGTTGGAGCATATATGTATGTAGACACGGGGGAAGGGAGTGAAGAAAGAGAGCGAGAGATATAGACAGGGAAGTCTATACAGTGTCAGGGCCAAGGCGTTCCTTGGTTTGTTCGCGCAAGTCGATCACCTTCTAGCGACGTGCAGGGAGATTGCCTAAAAAAGCATGTTTTCGAGGGGCCCAAACAGAACTAAACTCTCGCGAAATTTTTGCGGCGCATTTTTCCCGAAACGGCGTTCGAAGGCGCGTTTTCGAAGAAGCCGCTCTTTTGTGGCAGGTCGTCTTGAAAACAGGCCCAAAGCCCAAGGTTTTTGTGAAGCCCGAAATTTTGCTTCACGCAATTTGCATGAAAGCGCGTCGTTTTCGTGTCTTGGGGGCGAAGGCGGGCAATTAATTCACGGAACGGCCCGGTTTAAATGTAGCAACTTCCCATTTTTTCGGCCGTTTTTTGGCTTGAAAAAAATTTGAGGCGCAAAGCAAAACACAAGTAGGACGCAAACTTTGGCCACGCGGCGCGGCGCACCAAGAAACAGAAAAAGCTAGAGAAAAACAACAGAGAAGAGACAAGAACACGAAAACACCGCGACAAGACAAGAAGAAAACGCTGGCAAAACGCAGGCTTTTGGCACGCGGCGCCGCGGCATCCGACATCGAGCCGGCAAGCCGGAAGAAAGAAAGACGCCAGACCAAACGAAGGGAAAACAATTCCAGAGTTCAACATTTTGTTCGGCCATTTTTTGGTTTCAAAAAATTTTGGGGCATAAAGCAAAACACATGTAACACGTAGGCTTTTGCCACGCGGCGCCGCGCAAAAAAAAACAGGAAGAGACTACGAAACACCACGACACAGGGGCGGGAAGGGCAACCCAAAGGGCCCCACGTACCTCGAGGAGACTCCGGAAGGACCCCCCACCGGTGAAACAAAAACCCCGGAGTCGATGAATCAAGGTACGTGACCGGTGGGAGGGGGACCCAAGAGGGGTCCCCCGGGAAAGGGTCGACGTGTTTGTTGCTGACTGTCGTTTTGCCAAGGTCTTCTGCACGTGCAGCGGCTGCTCCCATGACAGAGGCGCGGCTGGGTTCACAGAGGGAGAAAGCGGGAGAGAGAGAGAGAGAGCGAGAGAGAGAGAGAGAGAGAGCGAGAGAGAGAGACAGAGAGACAGGAAGAGAGACGTCGAGAGAGAACTGTGAAGAAAGAATGTATGCAGAGAGATGAAGAGAGACGAAGCAAACAACCGTCGACGCAAGGGCAAGCAACTCGGCTCAACGTGCTGCCTTCCGCCTTCCTTGAACTCGCCACGCGACCTTTAACATGGCGCTCCCTGTGGCTGTGTTTGCCTTGGTGGCGAGCTTTGTGGGGGAAGACGCTCCCGTTGGCAGAAACCTGCTGAACGCCGCCCGCGGCTTCAGAACGCGGGCAGTTCTGTGGGTCACAGCACAGAACGTGCTGCGAAGCCTCGGCGGCACGAGGCGGCTGACGGAACCACCGTGTCAGGTGCGGTGCCTTGTCTGGGATGGCACCACCGTTGGCGTCCCGCATCATCGCCAACCACCACCTTTGGTGGTACCTGAGCCTGTACTTGCCGGCAGCGGCAATGCGGGTTTTGGTGCACCCAAGCGTGGAAAAGTTGGCCGCACGGACGCGGATCTTGAACTGGGCCTCACGACCTGGGTAATCGCTTGTCGGCTACCGGATGGGGCAGGCGGCCTCCAGCCTGTCCTGGTCATCAAGCTGGTTGTGCTGGATGACCTCCCGCGCACCATTGTCGTGGTGTCGGACGAGGAAGACTGAGGAACGGCAGCTGAGGGCGACTTTCTGCGAATGTATCGGGCGCCTTTGATTTTTTTCCGGCCCGAAGCGTTTCCTAGATGGGTTCCGGCCCAGACAAAAACAGTGTTTAAACATACTTCGGATATGTTTTGGGGCGCATTTGAATTTTGTGACGCGCCCTTTGTTTTAGCAACTTCAAGGCAGCAGATAAAGGCTGGAGGAACTCAGCGGCAAAGTAAGGTAGAGAGGGAGAGACAAAGAAACCAGAAAAGAAGCCTAAAGACATCGCCCACCGCGGCCAGGTTCCCTTCGCGATCCCCTACGTCGAGGACTTCCCCTACGTCGAGGACTTTGACGCCCGGTGGGGGACCGGGGAAACAACCCCCCCTGTGCAAGACGGGGCCGGGGTTTAGGGCGCCCCGGCAGCATCCCCTCTGCGGAGGGGGGGCTGACCGCCCTGGCGCGTCGCCGTGCGCGTCTGCTTTGCGTTGCTGTGGCGCAAGGCAGGCGCGCGCGGCGTCACGCCGAAGGTCGGGAGAGCCGTCGAGCACGAAGGTTTGGGCTAAGACCCGGCGAAAACTTCGGAGATGAGATGGGATGCAGTGGGCCGTTTCCGAAAGGAGCTGCGAGACGAGATTGAAAGCGGCAAGGAAAGGTGAGAAAAGGTGGGAAGAGATGAGAACCGTTTCAAAAAAGTCGAGCGGGGATAAGGACAAAGCAAAAGGAAGAGGAATGCGTTGAGCAGAGGTTCGAAGCTGTGATTCTTCGCGCCAGCTCCGGTAGGCAAAACTTGTGTTTCGATCAAGGCTCAGATAAAAATCGCGCACGTCGGTTAGAAATTGCGCGCCTCAGTTAGAAGTTGTGCATCTCAGTTAGAAGTTGTGCACGTTAGGTCGAAGTTCTGCACATCAGTTAGAAGGTGTCAACTTTAGTTAGACGTGGCGCACGTCAGTTAGAAGTTGTGCATGTCTGTTACAAGTCGAAGTTGCGCACGTCAGTTAGAAGTTGTGCCAAGTTGTGCTTGGACGACCAGATGATTTTTTTGGAAACCTGAGATCGCAAAACTTGATTGGCGAGGACGCCCCTGACGCCATAGCACGGACGGCCTGCAACCATGCGGACTCACAATGGCATGCATATGCATTGTGCATATGTTTCCTCAAACAGATAGTTTGCTTTCCTGATGTGCAAACATAGCGTTGCTTTCAGTGCTAGAAGACAAAGTCAAGTCTTGCTGCAACAAACTTGGATGGTAGCTGGATGGAATCATGAAAGACAGGCATGACGGAATGTCAAGCTGCATGCTTGCACAGTTTGCTTTTACTTTGCGCTTGTCGAGCTTCTTTGTTTGCTTGTAACTAGCTACTTCTGTTTTTGCGAAGCGATTTCAAGGGATCAAAGCTAGCACATAGGTAGCAACATGCCGCGCCGCTGTCATGGATTCGGCGATGCCTCCTGCGTGTTCTCTACCTCCAGCCCTGGAACAGCAGCGCAGCCAGCTGTTGGGAAAGCCAGGTGCATCTTCTGCGACCTTGACGCTTTGAAGAGTCAAGAGGAAAGCGAGAGCGGCCAGCGCAATTTACTTCAACGACTGGCAGCCCCTTAGCCGCACATTTTAATATTGCTCTCTTATTTCAACCGTTGCTTGCTTTCCCGGCCTCGCTGAGGCATTCCACGCTCGCAATGAAAGAGTTTTCCAGCTTGCGCTGGAGCGGCTGAGAGAGGTTTGCACCGAAGTAGATGAGTATGAGGCCGCTGCTAATGACATGGAACCCTCGCAGGTGGGACGCCCCAGTCGCAAACGACCTGCTGCTCCAATGTAGCTGCTGCTCGGTGCGCATCGTGACCAGACCCGGTGCACAGCTGGAATGCCTTGCGCATTTCAACGGGTCACCAGAGGTAGTGCTAAAAAAAGATTCAAAACCAAAGCGATCTGCAACGCACACAAGACTCGGCACAGTTGTTTGCGTTGAAAAGGATCCGCCAAATGTTGCTGACCACTGCAATTGGCGCCGTATGTCAAATAACGTCAAGCAAATTTCACCTTGAATCCTGTGAATCTTGATTGCCTGCTGCATGCTTCAGGAATTCTATCACCCGCCTGCTTTACACCAATTCTTGGACTGCCTGCTGCATTTGTCAAGAAGTCCGTTTCACATCAATAGAGGTGAGCACGGTGAACGCCATGTCGCGCTGGAGCGATCTGTCGCCGTCGGCTGCAGAAGCAAACGAGCCAAGCTCCACCTAGCTTTCGCCCATTTGAGGGCACGGCGCCTGTCGCTGCCGCTGCCGCCTAGGCAACGACCAGCTGCTTCGCCGCGTTCCCCACCCCCATGGTCTCTTCCGCAAGCTGCCGCGCAACCCGACGATTTGCCTGCAGCGACGCAAAACCAGCCGTCGCGCATGGCGGCCGGACCTTCGCCTCGGCTCATTTGGGCGCTGTTTTGCACTTGGCGCAGATTTTGGGGTGCTTTGGTGGGCATCCCGCTTCCTGTGATGAGTTTGCTCGGCGTATACCTACACGTATATCTGTTCGAAGAGGTGCCGTTTGGATTTCTTGCTCAGCTGCAACTACTCGTAACATTTTGGATTCCTCGCCATGCATTGGGCCCGCTCTGGCTTTGGCGCCTTCTTTTCACGAATCTGCTCGCCGTATTTCGCATGTGACTGAAAGAAAGATTTCGGCTTTTCACAGCAAGCCGCGCAGTGCTTGCCCCATTGTCTCCGATCTCCACTGGACGATGAAGAACAGCATTGCCCACAGTAGGCAGCAGAGGGAGCGCAGACCGCGGAGATCTCTCAGCAGAAAAAATGTTTGGGCTTTTTGCATGTTTAATTTTCCAGCAACAGGGAGAGGAGGTAGACACTCCGGAGCAAACGGACAAGCAAGAGACATGCAAATACACTAGTGATGCTTGTCTTCTGCACAATAGCATTCTCGTCGTTTCAGTTTCGTCCTTGCGTCGCACGTTGCAACACAGTGTTTCAAGAGCTTGGAGCCAGCTGTTGGGAGTCAATGCGTTTTGGCCATGAAGTAGCACAACCAATTTGCCGCAGCTGTTTGAGCTTTCCTTCAGAAGACCGGTGGTAGTTTCTCCTTTTATTCACCTGCAGCAGCGTGCAACATGGCAGGATCGTGGCCGCAGTCAGGCAATGAGCAAAGCTGGTGGGATGAGTCCTGGCAAGCCCCCCATCGTAAGGGCAAGGGCAAGAAAGGCACCAAGAAAGGAGGCAGCAAGCCAAGCAAAGGCAAAGCAGAGTGGGAGGAGGAGGCGACACATGCTGAGCCCTGGCAAACTACCACAGAGCACGTGGGACGCATCCTGAGCCGCTACCAGTTGCCACACAAGCTACTGCGGACAGCTGCAGACACAGAAGGCTCAGCCTTTGTCAAAGAGAAGACGAAGATGAACGATTTCGCTTTCCTGGCCGCCAGGAACCTGAGCTTGTGACGAACCAGAACCATCACTTGCTTCGCCGCCCCGGCGTGGGGATCAGCGAGGCCGCCGGGACGTTGCAGGCAGGCGCCAATACCTTGCAGAACATCAAGGATCTCAAAGTCGAAGCGGTAGCCGCCCTCCTTTTGGACGGTGAAGTGAGCCAGGCTTTGTCCACCTTGAATACCATGGACACAAGCACCACCAGAGATGATGCAAGCATCGCAGACGCAATTGGGACCCTACAGAAGGCAGTTGGCAAAAGCAAGAAGTTGGAGGAGGCCGCGATCAAAATGACCATCGTGGCCAGTCGCTTGTACCTGCTCGGCGTCCACCTGCTGCCTCTCCGTGCTGGCCTGACAGACCCCGAGTGGTGGGCAGAGCAAATTCCACAGAGCCTCTTGACGAACCGCAAGTTCCAAGCGTGGAAGGCCAGCCCCTCAGACAAGTTCAAGATGCAGCGTGCCCTGGCCGCATTGATCACGGAGAAGATCGAGGAGTCCAGCGGCGCAGGTGCCAACGACGCCGCCGCGCTCTTTGGCCGCAGCCTCGATGCTGCCGCCGACGAAGGCAGCTCGGACAGCAGCGCCAAAGCGGTCAAGAACAAGAAGAAAGAGAAGAAGAACAAGAAAAAGAGCACGAGCTCCTCCGGGACGTCCGCGGACAAGAAAGCCGAAAAGGCCAAGAAGGCCAAGAAGGAGAAGAAAAGCAAGAAAGGAAAGGAGCCGAAGAGCAAGGCGCCGAAGAAGCGCTCCTCGAGCGCGGACTGCAGCAGCTCCCCCAGCAAGGCGTCCACAGAAACCGAGAAGAAGCCAAAGAGGAAGACCAAGGCAGAATCCGTGAGCAGCAGTCCTGAGGTCGTGGACACGCCCAAGCCCAAGAAGGCAAAGAAAGAGAAGGACGCCAAGGGCGCGAGCAAAGTCGCCAGACCGCGGCACCGTGAAGGTGCGCCGGGTCAGCAGCATGACCCCTGACGGTCGCATCATCGTGAAAGAGGAGGATCGCTACGACGAGGTCGACGTCAAGTCTGCGGAGTGGACTTTGAAAGACCTGCTCGAGGAGCTGCTGACCGTGAAATTTCCAAAAACGAAGGCCTCGAAGGCCAGAACCGTAAACCCTTTTAGTATTCAAAATCCAAAATTTCGAGGCTCTAAAGCGGAGCTGATTTCAATACTAAAAAATGTTTGTTTGAAAGGGCCTAGCACCAAATTCTGACCAGGGACCTTTTTTGAGGCGCACCAAGATGTGGAGTTTAGGGTTCAACCGGGGTTTTTCCATTTGTTTCAGAGGTGCCAGGTTCCCTTAGTATTCAAAATCCATCATCACCCCAAGAGTGTAGGGCTGCTTAGCCCATATCAAAGGCTTTGCCCAAAGGATGGCGCCTCGCAGGAAACTCAATGTACATTGAATAGCCCTAAGAAGGGCTATACCCTAAACCCCCCCCCCATCCCTCCACGGTAAGCCTATTCTAAACCAAAGCCCTCCACGGTGCGCTCCAGACGCCCTCCACGGTGCACTGCAGACGCTCTCCACAGTGCAAGGCCTGCTGGGAATATCCAAGAACAGGGGTGGGAATGAAGGGCTTGCCCTAAACCCTAAAAGGAATAAGATAGGGCGGCTTGCCTCCTATCTGGAGAGGGCTGTCAATTCTGCTGGCACGCCGTTGGCCCACCCCAGCCACCCAAATTACGAACTTTTAGGGTTTAGGGCCCCATTCTAAATGAAACCCTTGGTCGGGTTCCAAGAACAAGTCGCTGCGAGCTCCGTAACAACATGCAAACATTGGAGTGCAGCGGGAAGCCAGCTGCTGGTGTTATAAACATGCTACCTGTAGAGGTTTGGACCGCGTCGCGAAATGCGTTGGGGAACCCACCATGCATGAGCGCATGTGGGAACCGGGCCTTAGAGGCCCAAGTTGAACACTCTCCATAGGCACCTCCCATTGTTCTTGGCTTGAAGCGCGGTATATGGCTGCCGGACATCCTCAGGGTGCTGGCCACCCAGTAATGGGTGGGAACGGCCTAAGCCATGCACAAAACACTGCGTTTGCGCAGTCGCAGCACCCCCCGGCCTAGCCGTAGCTATACATACATTAGCCATGATTTGACACATATAACATATTGGATTGATAGATAGACGCATGGATGAATTACTAAGTTAAAAAAGATGCCCGAATAGACAAACAAACAAATGAATGGATGCCTAGATGAGCCAAAACAAACAGATAGATGATCAGATCAACCAATAGACATATTTCTTCCCTCGGATTTTCTCATAGAACCACCATATTTATATCGGATTTTCCGATGGATTCCATGGATTTTCCCATGAAAAAACCACCTTTTAAGACCCAATTTGATGTCCCATGTTGCTTAAGAACTTCCAAGCGCCAAGCTTCGACCTCAGGTGTATGCTGCTCCGATCGCAGGCCGGGGATCAAGCAGATCAATCACCAAGTAGATGGATGAAGATGATCCATCACGCTTCATGAATATCAAGCACAAACTATTTTTTTGTCCATCATTTCAGAGGGGAAGGACCTTGAGAACTAAGTTCACTGGATTGATTTAAGGGATTTTTTTTGATGGAAAATCCATGGTTTCTTGTAAAATTTCCCATTAACCAATCCATTGATAAGTAATTAGAATGGAACTAAACTTTTTGTGCCAGGTGCTGGCGGTCCCGATTCTGCCGGATCCTTAGCTGGTTTTCATCAGCAACTCCGAGGTGAAAAACAACCTTGTGCTGCTCAAGTCGCCCGAAGAATGGCTTGGTTTGAACATAGGGGATTTACCCTCCGGTAATCAAACATTTAACATGGCAATGGAAAATCCGTGATTGATTCATGATTTTCCCAGTACAAACCCGATTGATAGGCAATTTCCCAGCCAACCACGGATTACCAGTAGTCCCAGTTGTTGGCCATATCTATACGGAGGGATAGCAATGATAAACCACCAGAATTAAGTTTTCCACAGGTGTCTTGTTTTGTTTTGGGAAAAAAATACCCTCTGGGTATTTAAGATAGCCACGGAAAATGGCAATTTTGGATGATTTTCCCATTAAAAACGTCCATTTATAGGGGATTTTCTATGGCTATGTCAATGTCAAATAACCAGAGGGTATGTTCCAAACCACCAATTTTTTGTTGTTTTTCCCAATTATGTTCCACAGGCGGAATCGCCTCGCAGCGTTGACAGCGAGGTGCGTCGTCATACTCGGGGCATCTCGGGGCGATGTCATGGGGAGGGGGAGGAATCAAAGTGGTTCATACCCCACATATAACTTGGGATATCCCATAAATAAGAAACTGGGGATAATCCATACACAACCTGGGATAACCCATATATGCCTGGGGATTATCCCTGAGCTGGGGGTATTCCATCTGCAACTGGGGTATTCCATATGGTTCTTAGCCACTTGGCAACTGGGATGCACCCCCAAGTGGATTTGACGCAAGAAACGTTGGATCGATGTAGACAGAAATCCGATCTTCTAGAAGTTTAAATATCAGCTGCATAGATTGCTGATGCAGATGATGCCGGCAGGGACATTTGAACCCCCATTCATCACAGCCGTGGAACAAGCCGTCCTGCAAGATGATGGTGATGGTGGATGACAGATTGGGGTTGCCCCCCTCACAAAGACCTTTGTCCTCACCTCCCAAGCATTTTGATCTTGGACTGTTCCAAAACTCACCCCCCAAAAGCTGCTCAAGCAACATCCCACAAAGATAAAAGCCCATAAAAACCACCCACCCCAAAAAAAAGCATCTGAGGTACGGTCAAAACTCTGGTATACTAACCAGATTCTGGTAGTAAGAAATCCCCCGAAAGGTAATGATACATCCAAACCTTTGCTCATCCTTTTCCCCATCGCCAGCTGCGTCAGGGGCCCTTCACTCGGGGCTTTCCCGATCCCACCTCCATTGAGGAGCAGAAACAGGCCTACTGCAGGCGCCGGAGATGCGGAGGGCCAGAGATTTTGGGAAACAAATGGGAGAACCAAGCAGCTGGGGTTTCTGATGGGGATATATCCATTGGCTATACTGTATATAGATTGTATATAGCTCATATAACTAACAGAGATGGGGGTTGGACAACGATTCATGGGACATGAAACCAAACATCTTATTGGCTTTATGATGGGATATGCAATATGGGATATATAACCAACAATGATGGGCGTTCATCCTTCAAAATCTTGCGAAGTTTTCCTCAATGGCCCATTGCCATCTCATGGTTGAGCAGTGGTTTGCGAAAATGGATACCCTCTCAGTTTTGGACAATCCCAACGTTTGAAAACCATCGGAAAGCTTGAAATGACAGTTGGCAAATGTGGCTGGGAAGCTTCTGGTTGAAAGAATGGGTCCGCGTCATTTGGTGAAAGGGGAAAAGCCGCCTGTAGTCACCCTCTGGTAATTCAACATGACAAGGGAACATCTCAACTGTTAATGGGAAACATCTGGGATAGTGATGATAAAGCAAGGGCCTGGAAGTGGGTTTTTCGGCCCGCGTGCTGTGACTTCAACATCTGCAACCTTGATGAATCGCGGAATTTCGTTGTGAAAAATACCTGGTTCGCCCATGAAGGTCTGCCTGAAAATGGGATAATTACCCCCACAGCCAAAGGATTCTCAGTCCCATGTCAATGTCCCCAGCTGAAACCCAAGCCAGGAGCCTTGATCATCAGCTTGAAGAGGGCAACAAATCTCTTCAACAGTGGGGCTCACCAGTTTGCCATGGATTTTTCGCTGTTCGTTTGGCCACCTCACTGGCGTTATATAAAACCTTCGGAAAGCGAGGCTCTTTGCGTGAACTGGAGGATTGATGTTTGGAGATCAATCCCATCTACAATCCTTTCTTGCACCTGAAATCTGGCCGCTGGTTCCAAAGATGTCAAAAACGCATGTTTCAACAGTCTTTGGGATGAGCCAAAATCACGAGCATATTGAACATCAAAAAAAAGTAGTTAAAACCATCAAACCAGATGAAACTTCTCGTTGGGGCTCCACGAGGAATACGAGATCTCTGGGATGAAAAAACCGCAGTGTCAACCAGGGATCGATCCCATCGCCAGGCAAAATATCGAGAGGAAGAAGCAGCTGCACGAGGTGAAAAAGCACCCCCCCAAAAACACCAATTTGA
The DNA here is from genome assembly GCA_003297045.1 of Symbiodinium sp. clade C Y103. Classification (NCBI taxonomy): domain Eukaryota; class Dinophyceae; order Suessiales; family Symbiodiniaceae; genus Cladocopium; species Cladocopium sp. clade C. Next base: position 39,700 of record BGPT01001897.1, read on the forward strand.
TGGGTGCTATAAACCATCCCAAAATGGTAGGTCTTGTTGGGTTTCCACATTACAGGTACGTACAATATACATATGGTACACACACACACACACAGACACACACACAGACACACACACACACATATATCATATATATATATATACATGTGTGTGTATATATATATATATGTAATGACCTTGCATTGCGTTACGCTACCTCAGCTGCATACAAGGGGAAATAGTGGTGACACGGACAGTCAACAGAATCTCTTCAATCTTGACTTGAAACGTGTGACCTTGCACTGTGTTTTTTGATGATGCTATAAATATTATCAACATGTATATATCCGGAGAAGGATAGCGACATCAAAATGAGGTCACCGCAAACGACAGTTCGTAAGGGAAGTCCTCCCAAGAATGGTTTATCTTTGATTTGAGAATTATTATCATTTGGCCAGGATATGTACATATATGTATATATATATATGTATATATATATATATATGCACACTTAGATATAGAGCTGTAAGTCATGTCCCCAAGCATCACTGGCAGAGTATGAGTGGCATGCCAGAGATTTTCACGTCCCAATCCTTGTAATCCGAACTTTCAGCAAGATGCCAGTGACCCAACACGGAACTTGTCAGTCCATAGCTTCCAAGATCCAACGGTGATGGGAGGCAGCGGAACAGCAAAAACAAGCTCTGCTGCCGGTGGCCCCTGTTGTGACTCTGTTGAGGTGGTGACAGCGATTCATCCAAAAACCCTCTGGGAAGCTAAGAGTTTGCTGAAAATTGCCCATCTATGGATGATTTACTTATTGAAAATGTTAGATTACCAATAGGGTATCTGGCTTTTTCCTGGCTGCTTTTCAGCGTTTCAGGATGGTCCACTGGTCGGGCTCTTTCGTTTGATTCGCCCTAAGGCTGCACATGGAGCAGCAGGTCAAAATGCAGGAGATCACTTGTGGTTGGTCGGTTGGTTGGTTGTTTGATTGCTTCATTCGTTTATGGTTCATTCAATGAGTACGCTGTTCAATCAACGAACCAAGCAATAAACCAACCAATGAATATTCTTGCATCTAGCCTTCGCTCACTTTGTCAGTTCTTTATTTCGTGGGTCATTGAGCCACTCAGGCAGTTGTTCAGTCATTCCGCCGTCACCCATTCCCCAATTCATTCACTCAGCTATTCACTCATTGACTAGTCATTCAGCCATTCCGCCAATCAACCATTCACGCAATCATTCAGTCAACGAGTTGGTCACTCCATCAACCAGTTTTTAAACTATTCAATCTTCAGCACCAAAAACATGTCACGTGGGCACTTCATCTTTTTTTCAGAGACTTCCACCCTTGTGCAGCGGATTTGAACATGGCTGAATTGGCGCTATTGCTAAACCCCTAGTTAAATCTGTCTTCAAACTGGGATCCTCCTTCGACAGAAGCTTTCCACATCGAAGAATTCAGTGGAGGTTTCAGTACTTTTGCAGAATTCGCGCCTGGAATCTGCAGGAAATGGCTTTGGATGAGCAAACCAACCATGCTTTGCCGCAGACTCAGATTGAGTTGTGCTCAATCGAACATGGGTTCCTGGAAAATCCTCCAGTTGTAGAATTGTCTCATAAAAAACATCTATTTATGAGGGATTTCCCACCAATTCTATTACCAACATCACCAGGAAGATGGCTCCGCCACAACTTTCCTTGGCCCTCGCAAAGGATGGGCCTGAAGAAAGCGGCTCTTGACCAAAGGTCTCGGATACAGTCGTGGCGTCGTGGCAAGGGCGCTTTGTCCTTGTGCAGTGGTATACTAGTAACGGTGATCAATAGTGATTAATAGTGATGAATGGTGACTACTTGGCTATCCAGTGGTGAATCGAGGGAGCGGGCTAAAGACAGCCATGGTTGTGGCACCATATTCCCTATGAACAATGGAGGAGCCAGTTGGAGCTACGCATTGAGGCATCTTCCACTGCGGCACCTTCTCTGACTCTATCTCACACTTGTTTGCGTGAAGCTTTTCTCTGGCTACTAGTATCTCTTAAAAAAATAAAAAAATGTCAAAGTTATCTCTGTCAAACTGAACTCTGACATGACTCCTCCCTATCAAGTCTACCTCTATGAAACTTGTTGACTCCATCAATCTGGTTTATATCACAGCTCCTCTCTATCAGGGTCATCTCTATCAACTTATCTCCATCGCACTTGCGACTGTTACTTTCATCACACTTATATTTACTTAGGTTTGTCTGAAAATAAGATACCCCCAAATCCAGTGGTTTATCATCATTATCCCTTTCAAAATGGCCGTTTGGGGGCTATTTCTCTTTGATGCCGCAGGGCTGCACTTGAACAACAAGCTGCGTAGGGAGCTCAGTCATATGCAGGGAGTCGTTATTTCTATTTGAGTTTGGGAATCCATTCTACAAACCCGCGGAATGCTATGGCAATTTTGGAGTTGGAAACGACGTTACCAAACAAAAAGCGCCGGGAAAATGCAAATTGCGGATGCAAGAAGAGGTAACTCAAGAGAGAGGGAAGGAGGAAGAGGAGGAGCTCAACTCAAGAGCAAGAAAGCGCAGTCTGTCAGAGAGAATTGGTGCGCGTCTTGTGCAACGCCTCAATGTTTTTGCGGGTGGATGTGGTTGGTGAAAAGCAATTGTTCCAGATGAAGCTACCCAAGAGATAGGAACGTGCGGATGCGCCAGTCTTCAGGTGGAAGAGCCTCACAGGATTTCTCGCACACTAGAAAAACACATTGAAAAACTGAATGTGCCTTGCTACAGAAATTTTCCAAAGGAAGCTTCGAGAGATTTGAACTCTACCAAGGGGGGTACACTGTCATCACCCAACTAACCCAAGTGCTCATCCCAGAGGTCTCTGACTTTGGAGTACCAGCAGAGGCCAGTTCCCGATTCGATAGGCCTTGTTGATGGGAAGTTCCATGGGCTAAAACCATCCCAACACGCCATGTGTTTTCCCGATTGTAACCAACAATGCTGTTGGCCACTGCTCAAATGGCAGCAAACGGTTTAGTGCATCAACAGCCGGATTTTACTGCAAAAGTCAATCATATTATTGGATTTGAACACGCATTTTTGGTGCGAAGCTTCGCAGAGTGGGAGAACCTCCCTCGGATTCCCCTGGGATTTCCTGGCCAGGAAAATGCAAGAAGAGTTTGCCGCTACCCAGGCGGAAATGCAGAGGCCTGGTCTTTCTGTAACAGTTGTGGACGTTTTTTTGTCCATGGCAATTCAAGATATGAGAAGATACTTAAGCTATCTAAAGCCATTTTTACACATGATTGAGCCCAGAAGATGATTTCTTCTCGAAATCGAGGGCACGTATTACTCTCGTTTAGTCTGTGAGCTGAGTCTGGTGATGGTCTGAGCCTTGGACTGCGCCACATTCACGAGCCGCCTTTCCTCAAAACCAGACGCCTGTACTCTGTCAAGCCTTCTGATTTTTCACCACACCTTGATGGCGATGTGCAGCGCCCTCCTCATGTTTGTGTCGTTGCAGTTTGGATTGGGCCTTCGAGCAGATCATGAACATGTGCTCGAGCATGAGCTTCGCAATGGAGAGGTCTTGGAGTCTTACTCCAACGTAACGCGTGTAACGCGTGGAAAATGCTGCTGTTACCAGCCATTTACGTGGGATGTCTACACAAATCCCTTTGGCGAAGCGTGCCCTCTCCAAGGAGACATGTGGTCGCGTGGCTGTGTCGAGGGCTTAGGCAAGGCCGCGCCCTGTGCCAACGGCCCAACCCGGTACGATGTGTACTGCGAAATCTACTACGCACTTGATTGCGACAGCAAGGTTCGAGCCCCAAGCCGCATCATGTGGAACAAGCCCTGGGAAAAGGCCTACACGGACATGACTGTCCGGCAGTTAACGACTGGAGGATGGGACCCCATGGCTAGACGACCACTATACAACATTACAGGTGATCGAGAAGAACCCCCACCGAAGAGAAATGAGTGATCCGCGCTGACATGAGCGTCCGAAGACAGGTGACATAAAAAAGATTGTACGGGTTGAGCGGTCTGCCCATCCCTCAGCTGGTACACACACACACAAACCCTGACAATCTATCACTGAGTCTATCAATTCTATGCATCAGAAACAACTTAAAAACTTTCGGTCTGTTCTGCTTTTGAAGTTTTCCGTCTTTCCAGCCCCTTGGTTGATTGGGATCTTGCACTGAGGAGAAGGCAAGTCTGACCAACCTTTTCGAGCCATATGGCTCCTAAGCCCGTACACTATTCAAAAAGAAACGAACGTCAAACAACTATAGATGCCCCAAACCTATCCAAACCTAGGACTTGAGTCACTAGATGGGACTTTGCTGCCAAGCATTGCGAAACTGGAGCATTTAATTTCAGGGTTGGTGGATTTGAAGGCACTGAAACGACTCCTGGACCAATCATTAGGGCTCCGCTCGGTAGGCAATATGTTGACTCCGCAACCAAACTTCATTCGGAGGTACCTGGCACATGTGTGGTCTGGATGGATGTTCTCGGGGTCCAACGTGCCAGCCGATGGCTGGTCATTGAATCTTCTAGTTTGGGGGTCCCCAATTTGGAGAAACCCCATAATTTGAGGATGGGACATTGATTGAACCCTGTGTTGGCTGGCGTCCCGTTGGGTAGAGATCTAATTATAGCCGGTCAAGAATCTTGCAAGGGTCTATGTGTGAGAGGTTTTTGTGTGACACAATTCGAACACCTGAGAGCCTCGGCATTTGATCCATCCCTGAATCGGGGGACACTTCTTCCATTTCAATTCGGGGGTTTCCATAAATGGGGGTACCCCAAAATGGATGGTTTATAATGGAAAATCCTATTAAAATGGATGATTTGGGGGTACCCCTATTTTAGGAAACCTCCATTCCTCCAAGAGTTTGGGACCGAGGTCCAAAAAACCCAGTATGAGTCCAAGAGCAAGATGCAACGTGAATGGGAGAGGCAGGTCAAGGCCTGGGGCCCCAGTGCCAGCAGCTGGGCCTTGGAACTCGGCTAAAGGTTGGACTGCGAATGATATAGGGAAAAGAAGGAAAAGATATATTCATAGGCCAAACGGACGCGACATGAACATGAATTCAAATGATCTCCGAAATTTGGGCCAAGGGTCTCTCCTGGAGCCAAGAATTGAAGGGAAGCCCTGCAGTTGAGGGGCAAAAATCCCATGGTTTCCCAGTGTAGATTTTTCCAATATCACCAATCCAATGTCAGGAACGACACGAAGTGCTGGGTCCAGCGTCGATGAACATGCCGCCCGGAGACCTAGTCGCCACTCGACTGAGCGATCAAATCTGAGGGTATGATGATGGAATATCAGGATATTAGACCGAATGTGGCTGGTCAATCTTCCCATCTTTGCTGGTCTGTTGAATCACCAATTGATGATACTGATGGTTGGTGCACTCTCATTTTGGCTTGGAAAATCCTCATTTTGCTTTGACCAAAAATGTCGATGATGGCTGTACCTCAAACAGCCCAACCATTCTTGCCTTCTGTGAATCGAAGCAAGTAGCAGAAAATGGCCTGAGATGGTTGTCTTGATGAAACTGAAAAAGGTAGATGATCAGCTGGTTTGTCCAAGCAACTCTAATCCATCCAATTCCCAAAACTGATATTTTCTGGCGACCTGACGATTCAAAAACAGGTGTCATGTGTGTAACATTCACCCATGTTTCATGGTAACATTGGTACTACAGTAGTAGTGATGATTGTTGCATTGTTCCACCATTTCTCTGATAGTTCCCTGGTATCCCCCCATTTTGGTGAGATCTTTGCACGCCAGACTTTCCTGCTCTCCGCCAGGCCTCCCATGATTCCCCAGGCGCCAGTCTGGCACCCCAAAAGGAGACGGTTGTGGCCTCTACCATCGTTGGAAGACGACTGGAACCAGTCATGGAAAAAGCCATGGAAAACCCTGGGTTTCCCTTCGAAAAGATCTGCACATGGTGGATTTTTTCGTATCTTAGTTTACTGGAGGGTACTTTCAAGCCCAAGAAATGGGGCGAATTTCCTGGGAGTCCTTTTTTTGGCAATATTGTACTGGTAAGCAAAAAAAGATGGGAAATGCTTGACCAATACAGCCAGCAAAAGCTGGCCTCGATTGGGAGTCCCACATCATGGGGAACCCTGATGGGGGAACCCTGATGGGGGAACCCTGATGGGATGAGCATCACCAATTCTGCTTTGACGGCTCTTGTGATTTCCACCGACTTTTTTAAACATGACCAGACAAGATCTGCGGCTATGTGGGTGCCAATTCTTCACCCATGCTCATGTATTTCGGGAGTGGCAGAAAATAAGAACCTCCGACAGTGGCCCAGAAGGAAATGTGACCAGATCTGTGGCCCCTGCCCCGTTTGGGTTGCGTGAGGTCACCCATGACTGCCATGACTCGGACCGATGGAACATGCTCCAATTTTGAAGATTGTGCCATTCCGGATTTTCAGGTTGTAATGGGGTTTCACAACTGGCCAGTGATAGGAATAGGCTTTTTAAATTAAAGGCGTTCAAAAAAAAATTAGAGTTTCAATCCTCACTGTTTGATGATGCTTTACTTTTTCTATCCTTTTTTGGGGGGGGATAGAGCCACTTTTGACCTGTGGCTCAGTGCCTAATCCAAATCCCATACCCCTTGTGAATTCTACACATCAATCAATACATCAACTGATTCCAACAGTCTCAATGCTTAAGCGCAAAGTGGTGCCCCCCCAGTTCTAACATGTTATAACTTGGTTTATAATCCCCCCCATCAACTAGCTCGCTATACTTACCACAAGCCCATATAAAGGTATTGGAAAGTTTTTCACCAACTGAGCCAAACGGATCCCATTAGAACCCATCATTTATCATTAAAACCCATCACTAACCATTAAATCAAACCCATCATCAACCATTGAAACCCATCATTAAAATCACCATTTTTTGCCCGACAAAAATCAACCTCCGAGGCGCCGGGAACGATGGTCCCGGTGGGCTCTATGCGCCAGGTGCCAATGGCAGCAATGCCAATGCCGGTGCCGTGGCGATGCGGTGGGGTACCCCCTGGTAATTTCACAGTTGGCTATTGAAAATGGCTAGAAATAGTGGATTTTCCCGCTAAAAATGGTGATCTTCCATAGTTATGTGGCTGTTTACCAGAGGGTAAACCATGGGTGTATTGATGTATGTCATGGATTATCATGGTATAGTGATTAGTGCAAGCCATGGCAATTGATTTAAGGGTTATGAAATTGGCGGGTCTAGTTGGGTATAATCATCTACAGGGATGATCCAAGTGGGTTTGGGTTTCCCGAAATCAGGGGGGTTTGCAACAGAATTTGGGGGTTCACCAAACACGGGCATTCAAACAAGCGAAATTGAGGGTTTGGCCAACGTTTTTGAAGATGAATTGTATAGTCAATCAAACATGGGAGTGGACTCTGAGTGGACACCATTTGTGACAGGAAAACTTCAACCACAAACACATGTAACACAAACACATGAATGTAACATGGACGTTGTCCATGATAATTTCAGTGGAAGTCTCCCCAGCTAGGGAGACTGGAGCTTATCCCAGGATCATCCCATTGGGGCTCACCACTTAGGTGCGCACCGTGGTCCCATCCTCGCCTAGCTGACTGCCCAGACGGGCCTGAGGTAGCCAAGCTTGCCGTGCGACAAGTCATTGCAGCAGCTTGAAGTTACAACCAATAGACCAAAACAACGCTTTCTGTTTGCAAACAAAAATGATGGGCGTTGTTAACTAACACTGGTTAAAGCCATGACCCGGGACCGCTCAGAATAAACACTGTCACTTGCCCTCTCAAAAAACAGTGTCGCGGCAACATCCACCATATTTAAAGTGATGTCAAGGCCGATATTCCTCGTTTGCTCATGCCGAACACGAGGGAAAACTCCACTGAGGCTACTCCTCGTGCTCCGTTCCGGTGCAAACAAGGCCACCGCAGGTGGCTGTTTGGGCCTGGGGAAGGGGGGACAGATACGATGGATTTGATGGTAAGGCAGCGGAGGTAATCATTTGATGAACATTTGATGGACATTTGATGAAATTCTTACTGGTGCTTAGTAGGGAAGAATGACCTATAATAACCATTGATAATCATCGCAGCAACCCTCATTCCCTACTAAGCACAAGTAAGAATTTGGGTGCTTCCCAGCCCAAACCTGCCCCAAAATTGCAGCAAAAGTGATTTTCGAGTGTTTCGATGTGCAGCCCAGGGAGCACCATCCGCAGGTTGCCAGCTTCCGCTACGCTTGACGCCAAACACGGGATGCCTTGAAATGGCGGCTGATCTGAGCAATACCATTTCCCAAAATTTTACACTAGAAGATTGGCATGTATTGGATTCATAGAGCTATGTTACAACCGGTTCCAAGGAAGGGAACGCCGTCTATACTGCTTAGAATTATTGTCCGTGGCTCATATATGTAAGGTGGTAATTATAGAGAGTCATGTGTCACTTGATATTGGCTACCTTTACCTCTAGTTTCTTTCAGACACATCCATCTTTGGGGTTTGAAACTAATGTGCAAGGAGGCAACTTATGAACATTGATGTTGGCTTTGCCAAGTGAACACCTTGTAGCACTTCAAGCTACCCAGACACTTGAAACCAGAGACCACACTTCCAGCAAGGCACCTCCCGGCCTATGATTGAATTGTGCAAAGTTCACACCTGGCAGCTGGCAACCAGCCGGTGGCAAAGGCCGAGTATAAACCATACCCCCCAAAAGTGGGTTTATTGGTTGATTCATGGATTTACCATTCTATACAAAAGGCTGTGGTAAAAATGGGGTTTCTGAATGGCGGCTACCCACATGATGATTGGTTGAACAGGTTGCATCTAGCGACCTGGAAGATCATTGAAGTCCTAGAACAGCCATGGTTTCGGGCCTTTGCCATGCTGAGTTGCGAGTGCCGCCAATGACACGCGGTTCGACAGTTGCGCGCGAAAGAAAGTTGTGCAGCGGCCGGTGTGGGATTCAGCATTTTAAGGAATATCCATGAATGTCCAGTTTTTTTGAACTATTTGAAGATCTCAGGTCAGATCATCCCATTTTGTTTATCAGATTTTATCAATGATTTCGGCGATGAAGTCGTGACCCCAATTCTGTGGCGCCTTTGCATTGAGAAGGGACCGTTTCACCAAAGCCAGCAACCCTGCACGAACGGGATCGGTCCCTTCAGTTGGATGGTGTCGACAATGGTGATAACGCTCTGCTGCACCATGTTGAGCCATTAGATTCTTCTTTCCAAGCCATGCAAAAACACAGCATGGTAAAGATGATGGAAACCTGTGAAGCCACCGCCAAAAATGTCATGTCATACCCCCCCAAAAAAGATAAGGACAGGGGAGACCCAGAACCACCAAAAACCTAAGGCTATTCTCTCTTTGGGGATGTCGAAGATGATCCAAGTCCGTGCTATGTCCGGGGAAGTGCTTTGGGGACCGCAGGAGCGGGGTTGGTTGCTATGGATACCTGAGATATGCAGTAAAAAGCCAGGATGATATGGGAAGCCTCGTGGGTCAATAGTATTACTAGCTTATAGAATGAATGTTCTATATACATGTATTGCAGTTATATTCACTATATATAACTGGGTTAGGATAAATTGATTTTCAATGAAGGGGACTGAATACAGTATCCTGCTAATAAAAACGGTCTTGTAGTGTATCTTAGATTGGCCATGGAGATAATTCACAGGTTTCTGGTGCGTGTTGACATAGCTGAGCTGGTGACAAGATCTTGCAGACTTGAAGTGATTAAGAGAATCCTTTCGAACCAAACCCTCCAAGTTGCCTCCAAGTGGCGGTTTCCAAGAATTGAGGACCCCCAAAATTGGGGGTAACCTCTAAGAGATCACTATGTATAAGTATTCGGGTATTTAAGGTATTTAATTGCCTACGGCAAGCCCGCCGGCCATAGGCAATTGGCAGTCTTTTCTTGGGACTTTTGGGACTTGGGTATTGAGCAGATTGCATTGAGCACTNGTAGCAGTAGCAGCAGCAGTAGTAGCAGTAGCAGTAGCAGGAGCAAGAGCAGGAGCAGGAGCAGGAGCAGGAGCAGTAGTAGGAGTAGTCGTAGTCGTAGTCGTAGTCGTAGTCGTAGTCGTAGGCGTAGGCGTAGTCGTAGCCGTAGCCGTAGTCGTAGTCGTCGTAGTAGTCGTAGTAGTCGTAGTAGTAGTAGTAGTCGTCGTCGTCGTCGTCGTCGTCGTCGTCGTCGTAGTCGTAGTCGTAATAGTAGTAATAGTACTAGTACTGGTACTTGTATTGGTACTAGTACTAGTACTAGCAGTGTAATAGTAGTAGTAGTAGTAGTAGTAGTAGTAGTAGTAGTAGTAGTAGTAGTAGTAGNGGAACAAGTACAAGCCAAGAACAGAACAGGAACAACACCTTCCAATCAGACACGCCGGCAGGCCGGCGGATTTCTCAAAAAAATGACAAATGTTGGTTTCGGATGATTTTGGGATTCTCATTTTAGGAATCACCCATGATATCTCCGTTGTTGCTTATGTATCCCCACCATATACTGTATCCCCATTCTATCTCCATGGTCTCCATGAAAAGGTCATAAGTCATCCACTTTCCGATAGATTGCGATGGCCATGGGTCAAAACTCCGATACCCTGCCGTTATGGCTGGGGATGATGGGTGTTCATCCCCTATTGTCATCGCCATTTCGGAATGACCTTGGTTGACCTTGGATGATACTGTGGTTGCGAAATCCTGCACCAGTTGGTTGATGGTCTTAGTTTTAACTTTTAACCAAATCACCATGATTTACGGTGTTTCATGGTTACCAACATCCCAACTGGTGCAGGATTGCTATCCCCCGGATCTCAGCAGGAAGTGGATCCCCTGATGTCCTTAGAGGAGTTGAAGCAGCTGGCAATGCCCATGGTGCCTTGAAGCTGAATTGGCTGGTGGTTTTGGATCATTGGTGATGTGGATACTCAACGTTTATCATTCTATCTACCAAAAACCATGATCTTCATGGTGTTTTTCGACCAAGAAAACAGGATCTCCACTTCTCTCAAGATCCAGAAAAAACAATAGATGAACCACATTTAAGTGAGACCTAAAATCTACATTTTGGTGAAAAGAAAGAAACCTGGAACATCCTGGAACTGTTGAAGTCTGTTGAAGTCTCTTGAACATAGGGATGACCTCCATGGATGACCTGCCGTCCGTAACACCCTCCTGGGATGTCCGAGGCGGTGGACTCCGTGGACCTTCTCTGCAAAGATGCGTTACTGGGCGGAAAAAGGAGGTGTTTTCTTTTGTTGGCTTATGATGGATTTAAACGTGAATATACTATATTATATATACTATTATAGAATGGGCTAACGCCCTGGTGCCGCCGACCCACCCATTTGTGGGGGAGGTTGGCGATTGGGAATTGGGAATGCATACATAGCTCAAATTAAATCATCAGATTGAAGACTTTGTGCATCAACTTGGGGAAATCAAGCTCTACAGATTACTTTCAGCTGTGTGTGTGTTGAATGGACCTGGCATTACATGTTTTGTTTGGCCCATGACTGCATTCATTTAGATAATGCTTCCAGCTTTTCCAGGTATAGCATTGAGAGGGCAAGTGTTTTGGTAGTTGTCGCACACGTCCCATGACTGATTGTCCCAAAACTTTGGTGAGCCGGCAGTGGCCCACTGGCTCACAGCGTCGGAAGCCCCCGGGAGACGTTTTAGGGTTTTGTGGCATTTTGAAGGCTGCCAAATGGCAGTCTTGAAGGCCTCTTAAAACCAAAGACTCTGGCCTGAGCGGCCGACAAAGGCTGTGGCCTGAGTCGCAGGCTGTGGCTCTACGGCTGCCGCATGGCGTCGGAAGCCCGCGGGAAACGTTGTAGGGTTTTGTGGCGTTTTGAAGGCTGCCAAATGGCAGTCTTGAAGGCCTCTTAAAACCAACGACTGTGGCCTGAGGTGCCGACAAAGGCTGTGGCCTGAGTCGCAGGCTGTGGCCTGACGGCGTCGGAAGCCTCCAGGAGACGTTTTAGGCTTTTGACGGCTGCCAAACTGCAGTCTTGAAGGCCTCTAAAACCAAAGACTGTGGCCTGAGCGGCCCGCAAAGGCTGTGGCCTCAGTCGCAGGCTGTGGCCTGACGGCGTCCGATGGCTTCGGAAGCCCCCGGGAGACGTTTTAGGCTTTTGACGGCTGCCAAATGGCAGTCTTGAAGGCCTCTAAAACCAAAGACTGTGGCCTGAGCGGCCCGCAAAGGCTGTGGCCTGAGTCGCAGGCTGTGGCCTGACGGCGTCCGAATGGCGTCGAAGCCCCCGGGAGACAATTTAGGGTTTTGACGGCTGCCAAATGGCAGTCTTGAAGGCCTCTAAAACCAAAGGCTGTGGCCTGAGCGGCCGACAAAGGCTGTGGCCTCAGTCGCAGGCTGTGGCCTGACGGCATCCGAATAACGTCGGAAGGCCGCGGGAAACGTTTTAGGCTTTTGACGGCTGCCAAATGGCAGTCTTGAAGGCCTCTAAAACCAAAGACTGTGGCCTGAGCGGCCGACAAAGGCTGTGGCCTGAGTCGCAGGCTGTGGCNTTTTGACGGCTGCCAAATGGCAGTCTTGAAGGCCTCTAAAACCAAAGACTGTGGCCTGAGCGGCCGACAAAGGCTGTGGCCTGAGTCGCAGGCTGTGGCCTGACGGCGTCCGAATGGCGTCGGAAGNGAAGGCCTCTAAAACCAAAGACTGTGGCCTGAGCGGCCGACAAAGGCTGTGGCCTGAGTCGCAGGCTGTGGCCTGACGGCGTCCGAATGGCGTCGGAAGGCCGCGGGAAACGTTTTAGGCTTTTGACGGCTGCCAAATGGCAGTCTTGAAGGCCTCTAAAACCAAAGACTTTGGCCTGAGCGGCCGACAAAGGCTGTGGCCTCAGTCGCAGGCTGTGGCCTGACAGCGTCCGAATGGCGTCGGAAGCCCCCGAACGTTTTAGGCTTTTGACGGCTGCCAAATGGCAGTGTTGAAGGCCTCTAAAACCAAAGACTGTGGCCTGAGCGGCCGACAAAGGCGGTGGCCTGAGTCGCAGGCTGTGGCCTGACGGCGTCCGAATGGCGTCGGAAGGCCCCGGGAGACGTTTTAGGCTTTTGACGGCTGCCAAATGGCAGTCTTGAAGGCCTCTAAAACCAAAGACTTTGGCCTGAGCGGCCCACAAAGGCTGTGGCCAAATGGCAGTCTTGAAGGCCTTTAAAACGGCCGACAAAGGCTGTGGCCTCGGTCGCAGGCTGTGGCCTGACGGCGTCCGAATGGCGTCGGAAGCCACCAGAGACGTTTTAGGGTTTTGACGGGTGCCAAATGGCAGTCTTGAAGGCCTCTAAAACCAAAGGCTGTGGCCTGAGCGGCCCACAAAGGATGTGGCCTGAGTCGCAGACTGTGTTCTGACGGCGTCCGAATGGCGTCGGAAGCCCCCGGGAGATTAAAGATAAGATAAGAGAAGATTAAGATTAAGATTGAGATTAAGATTGAGATAAATCGGCCAAAGGACAAGTGAGAAAGATGAGTTCCACACCTGCGGTGGTCCCAGGCGCCGCCCCTGCCTTGGCTAAGGCCGGGGTCGGCGGATATATGTACAATTATATGTATACAATTACATAGGATTAGATATTTTTATCAGTACATATTGTATAAGTAGAGATATTTCGTACAGAACTGGTGATAATCCATATACAATATGGTACCCCCAAAAGATAGAACAGGAATTCATCACGAATCTAGTGGGGTTGCCGAGATGAACTTGGTTACCTCCCATGATGCCGGTCGCCATCAGGATCAGCACTTGTTGGTATTGGGCCCCGTTTATTGACCTTCACTATCCACTACCAGATCATTGATCCAATGGGCATTCCAGCAGTGTTTCGGTCTCCGAAAATGGATGAAACTGGGGGAACGGGGGGCCACTTGGGCCCTTGCATTTCTGTGGCATCTGATTAAACTCAGCTGATTCATTTGATCAGAAATAGGTTGGGGTTGAAGTAGATTTGAAGTTTCTTGCATTGCTGAAGATGGTGATCGGATGTTCCAGTCGCACGTTGATGCTTCAATTTTGTTCAGGGTGACTTCCAAGGCGCTACCATCCTCATTTCATGCACCGTTTGCCCACTCCACCTTGCAATAAACAAACATTGGAATGGAACTTCGGCCTTTTGGATGGGAAAATCATCAACGGTGGAATTTCATGGACTTTTGGTTTTGTTCCATCAGAGTCGCCTGCCCCATCCCCACAGGCTTCTACCTACGGATGGCAGGCTGTCGCATGTCTTGGAACGCGGTGAATCCCTGGTGGAACTGACTCTGGTGGTCCGGGCGGAGGCTTTACCGCCACAGATCCCTCAAGGCAGTCTGTGGGGTCCCTGGAGCGACAAACTCTCTGTTGAGTGGAGATTTTATGGAGATTTTCGCATCAAATATGGGCTGAACATGTATTTAAGAGAGCAAACATATCGAGGTAGAAGTGATACTACCCTCTGGTAAACTAACATAGCTATTGAAAATGGCCATTTATAGTGGATTTTCCCATTAAAGATGGTGATTTTCCATAGTTATGTTAGTGTACCGGAGGGTAAATGATAAAAGGCCGGTATTGATTACTATTACTATTAAGAGGGTTACACTACCTGGTTCATTTGGGATGATCCCGTCCCGTTTTGGGATCCCCCAATCAACCGGTATACAGGGAGAGACATCCATTGATCAACCAATGGGGAAATGGTGGTTGATGCTGGTACTGGTACATGGTACCAGACTAGCCCCCCAAATATGCTTCCAATTTCAGGACATCAATGAGTGAGACAGCTTAGAAGCTGAATCGCCACAAGAAGGGTCCGTATTTTGCTATGCTTTGAATATTCATGAATATTCCAGATTTGATGGCAACGCCCCTAAAATTTGATGCACTGATTCACATCCCATATTTGTTCATGCTGCCATTGAAAGCACCTTGTCACCGGGTATCACCAGATTGGTTCAAGAGGAAACAGGTTTTCAATTTTCAACCGCGTTTTTTTCCTCCATCCAATTCTGGCTCATAGGTTTTGTTCAAGATTCCCATGATTCATCATCATTTACCCCTTAGTCGGTTGCCATCTCTTGGGTCCAGATCCCGCACAAGAGCCCACGTGGCTATGGGTCAAAAACCATCAAAAACCTGGTACCCTGCTGTTCACCCCGAAATAGATGGAATTTATGGATACTCCCCTCAAAGATGGCACTTCATAAGTTTTGATCTACCTCCATTCTTTGCGACTTAGTGGTTCATCCCAGGAGTCGTAAGTGGGTTAGTTCACCCCACTTACAGCCAGGATGATCGATACCAAACCTGGCTGGGGTTACAAGTTGTGACCCACCTAAAGATTCCTGGGGTAACCCACCAAGTATCATCAACTTTGGAACTTATTTATGGATATTCCTCCCCAAATAGTTTGACTTATGATTCCTGGGTGCTTCAGCACCAAGTCACATGGCCATGGGTCAAACATAGTTATATATATATATACATATATGTATATATATATATACATACATATATATATGTATATATATATATATATCAATAGTTATCCTATTGATCCCAAAGATGGCTCGTCATAGACAACTTGATCACCTGCAACTCGACCTCCACCATCTCCACCATCTCCACCTCCGCTAGGTCTCTACATCTCCGAGCTCAACAACCACCGCTTGAGCCGCTGGGACTTGGCGCCTGCCACGAATCCCATGGCCGCCGTGGTGCTGGGCGGCCTAGGCCGGGGCCAACAGCTGGGTCAACTGGCAGGGCCCCGGGGCATCTGTGGCCACAACGGAGCTATTTATGTGGCGGAGCAACAGAAGGTGAGCTGCTGGTATCCTCAAAGTAAGGGTTTCCTGGGCGAAGTTTTGAAGTTCGATTTTTTGGAGCAGTTTTTTCTTGTCGTTTTGTCTTTTCCCGATCCCACATAGCAGCTTTTTGTTGGTGTTTTCCGTCCAGGAACCGGAATGAGGATTCTGTTATTTCAATCCCAGCAACGGGAAGATTCTTCTAGTTGACTATACAATGTTTGATTCCAAGCGATCAACTCACATGATTTTTGGAACCCAGGTCGCTTTTGAACAAACCAAAAACCAGGCTTCTGCATCCCTGGTGACATCTTCGTTGGCACCAAGACTTTGCCCTTTCTGGAGCCTAGTGGTCTTTGTGTCCATGATGGATGGCTCTATGTGGCCGATTCTAAGACGCATATGGTGAGTCGCTGGATGCTGAAAGATGCATCGGTCGGACAGCTGGTGGCGGGTGGACAGGGTCCCGGGGACGGCTTGGAGCAGTTGAATCGACCGACGGCCGTGGCTGTGGATGCGGCCGGACGCGCGTATGTTTCGGACGCCAGGTGGATATTTTTTTGTGGAGAGGGGCGGTTTTTGGGAGGCCGGTCTTGGCGTTATTGGCTGGTTGATGTTTTCAGTTGATGTCCCCATTGAATCCCAATTAAATTCCATGGAACCCCATTAAACCCAATGGTTTATGCCCATTCTGATTGGTCAAGTCCCACTTATCTCCCACTCAAATTTCATCAAATCTGTTAACTCCCATTGAACCCTCATGAAATCCCCAGTCTAAATTCCAATTCCCACTTTTATATTTTGTCAGATTTACATCAAGTTTATATCCCCCTCAACTCATAAAATCCCATCCTCCCATCATCTTCCCCTTGGATCCCCTTGGAACATCTCCACCGGGGCCGCCGGGGCCCCCAAGGACTTCGGCAACGACCGCGTGACCCGTTGGCCCCTGGGGTCGCCAGGGCCACGATCGGGGGAGGTCGTGGCGGGCGGCCGCGGAGAGGGCGACGGACTGGAGCAACTGGCGGGGCCCATGGCCTTGGCGCTGCAAGAGACGAAAGGTGGGATGGACGGCAGATAGAGGGGGAGAAATTCGGCAGAAAATGATGATACAGATTGATACAGAGTTTATTCTTATTTCTTACAAGTCTTATTGTCTAATAACTATTCTTGTTATTGTTATTTTGAGTTCTAATGAACAATGAAAATTTATATGTTTGTCTAGATATTTGTATGATAATATCTGTATAGTGATATTATATCAGCATCGCCATGTAGATACTATACTTGCATGACGATTCAGTGATGGGTTTTCTTTCTTGCACGTTTTTGCTGTGGTGTTGTCACTTCTGACCCGAAATTCGTGAGAAGCAAACCAGCACCGGACAGGCAAGTCGGCTGACACTGTGGCCATAGTGGTGTGTGAGATGGGAAATCATCGCATCACACAGTGGTGGCCAGGGCAGAGTCGATGCGAGCTGCTGGTGGGTGGACCGGGCACATGCCCCGAACTGGAAGGTCCACAAGGAGTAGCCCTCGATGAAGATGGAAGCATTTGGGTCACAGCAGCTTGGCTGACCACTAGCAACTGGCACCTTCTGCAGGCAGCGAACATTTGCATTGAAATACATGGGAATATCGCAGCACGCTTTTCTACAGTTTTCTATAGTGGTACTGTACACATGACGTTTGAGGCTTTCAGGGTTCAAAAGTCAAGATGGATCCAGACCTGATTGGAAAGCATCTTGGATGCCCCTAAGTTTGGATCTCTTCAACCAAAATTTGACAAACATTCTCATTTTCATTGGGAAACCAATAGTTTTGGTGGCACCCCGAAGCGGCATCAGATATCACCAAAGATTTGGTGCCCAGAATGGGGGGGGTTACTTCCAACTCATCCGAAATCAGACCATTGTAGTGTTGAAACCACCAAAGTTTTGGGGATGCCCCAGCCATTTGTTGGATCTTTCGGCCTTGCCACCTAGGAAAAGAGCAGCAACCGCGTCACCCGATGGAGGCCCAGCAGCCACGGCGAGGTGATGGCAGGGGGTAAAGGACGCGGAGACGATCTGGACCAGCTGAACGGTCCTTTGGGCATTCTGCTGGTGAGAAAAATGGCGCGGGAGGTGGCCGGAAAGGGGATCCTGGCATCCCCCCAGTGTTCTCAAAATGTTGGTTTCTACACATCATTTTATTACCTCATCCAAGAATATCTAACAATATCTGACAGGCTATAGACATATGAAATATTCACCATCAATCCAATCATTTGGATTGGTTAGAAAGCAACTTACCCAGCAAAATCCTGTTGGGATGAACAGGAGGGTGGATCTGGAATACTTGGATTTTCGAGAGATGACAAGTGGATCAGTCGTGAACAGTGCGAAGGTGGGTCAGTCTCAAATGGCCAACTTTTGGATATAGTTTTTGGATGTTTTTGGTAACTTTCGGAGAATTATAGTTGTTGGTACTGGTAGAGAAACGACAAACATGAAGTTGTCGATCATGAGACCTCACGCCTGGTACACCTCGCTGAGTGGCCCAGAAGCCGCCCTGTGTAGACCCGATCTGCTGGAAGCCTCTCTGGAGCGGTTTTTGGCGAGTTTTGATGTGCCGGGGGGGTTTTGGAAGGCTTTGCTAGTAGAGAAATCAATGGTGTGTAGAAGGAACGTGGAATCCAACGTTTCTTGAACGTCGCAAGAACACGTTGGTACCTTGTAGGGTATCGATCGAACTTCGAGATCCGCAAGGCCAGTAGTTGGAATGTACACTTTGACGTATTTGCTGATCAACGTACAATTTGTGTTGCCTGAATTCCCATTTTATCCGCTCCCTTTATGGGCAAGACTTTGAATTTTGGTATTGAGTAGCTTTCCATCTTTATTGCAACATGATCCTCGCACCTTTGTTCAACCCTTCCATTTTTTCTGGCCTTGGCCCCTTGGCCCCTTGGCCCCTTGGCCCCGGCCCATGGCCGCCGTGCATCGCCATCGCCATGCGATAGGAGCTGGTGCAATGCCGCTGCAGAGTTCCCATGTCTTCGCCAGCCCTAACCCCGCTGGGAGTGGATCATTTGACATGATTTTGGAATGGGTTATAACATAGGAACCCGTGAAAAGATGCAGAAAGCCTTGCCATATTCTCAGGATGGTGTTTCTTGATGATGTTTTGCCCATCATCTCCATGATGTTAAAAAGGCCCAATCATCAAAGTCCTACGCAAACCTCCAGTTCTGCATAGTTGTAGGCTATGACGTCAGTCCTTCACAGATTGATGAACATCTGGAGAGGTTGATTCTCAGGAGTCATGTTTCATGTATGTTCAGCCGCATTTTCCCAGGTCACATTGGCCATACCGGCAAAACCACCTTGGCATACCAGATGTCGAGAGACCCAAGGGGCGCCTTGTTCGGGATGGGCTCACCTATCCAGGTTGCTTGTCTCCTTGGCGGTTTAGACGGCTTTCAAAGATGTTGGTCTTCTTTTCCCAGAATAAACATGTCCTACACTATGATCAATCCCGAAGAACCCCATAGGAACCCTCTTTTTCTTAGCATGACTCAACCAACTCTCCCAACAGCAGAAGCTTTGGGTTGTTCTGAGGTCATCGTACTTTGCGAGTAAACATCCCGATGTGATGGTTGGGAATCCCAGCGTCACGGCTGGGCCAAGGCAATCACGGGAAAGAAAGAGATGGCCTGGTTACCAACTGCCGTTGCACACATGTGGGTGTGAATGAAAAATACCAGCAGATACATGTAAACATATGTATACCATATATCTCTATATAATTCTGCTATATAGTAGAGTGCATACATCTTCTCTGCCATATTGACGATGACATAGCTCCAAGCTGGGATTTGAGGTGCTAATTATGGACCTTGCAGAAGAGGGAGCGCGGGAACCTGGAAACCCGCGATCGAGGGAGACAAACTGAGAGGAACTGGGAGCTGTTTGGAAGGAGATTCGCATCGTCAATGATGATTGATAGTGACAATCAATGAACATAGTCAATAATAGCAATAGTACTTGTAATCGCAACAGTAATGGTAATAGTAAAAGTAAAAGTAATCGTAATAGGGATAGTAATGAGAACAGGCCGGATTGGTCAAAACTGCTTTGAGCTGGCAAAAGCTGAAAATATAAGCCAGTTACAAAGCCTTCACTGACCTCATTCATTATATGTACTAGCAGCTTGACGTCGCAAGGAAAATCCGATTTGAGTACATAGGGAAACCAGCTACAAATACTTTTTCTTGTTTTTATTTTCTAGACCAGCACATTTGTTCAACACTAGGTGGAAATCTCTTGCTGATTTGATGTTTGCATCTCCTAGGTCCTAGTCATGTAAGGGATGAGTACGTCCGCCATTTTTATTGGATTGGGTGGTATGAAATCTTTGGAGGCTGCAATCTTCAGCAGAATCTTGTACCAGAGGTGTCTTTTGAGAGGGTGCAGGAAAGAACAGAGAGCGAGAGATTCAAAAGACATATGAGCTTCATGAAACAACAAAGACGTGGGTAGAATTTAAAGAATTTAGATTTGCTTCCTATGTGTTCGGAATATTGCAAGTTTCAATCTTCTGTCACCGCCACCTGATCTTGGAGCGTAAGTCCGTGGCACAGTCCGCATGCCTGGTGTTGAAACATTTATTTTCCCCTAGAAAGGGATGTTCATCCCCCCATAACTAGGGGTTATACGATATAGAAAGTGGAAAGGATTCTCATTCATGATGGTGGGATGACCATACCATACCCCCTTCATCCCATGCAACTTGACCCACTGAAGTATGAACCATCCGAGCCTCAGGGATCATCCCCCAACATCCGCAGCATCCACTCACCACCATTTTCCCCATTTGAATAGCCAGGTATAGAGTGAGTATCCCCAAATTTTGAGACCCACATCATAGTAGTCGGTGGTAGAACTTTTCTATCCCATCAAACAGCCCATGATAGGGAGTCGGTCCCCATTCTCAAGGACCTCACAAAGCGGCTGTTGGGTGGCGTCGATGCAGCAGCAGAAAAGGCGCACATCCCCGTGGCTGGGTAACAATGGGGAAGCACATGATAGACCACCGGATTTTGAGAGACGTCTCAAAATTTGGAATAGCAACAACACCATGGCTTTTAGATATCTTTAGACAACCATGTTGGCAACATGGGTATGAATTGGGAACCCATCCTCCCATTTCAAGACATGCCCACATCTTGGGTGAGGTCTCGGGAGTGACATGCCTGTATTTAATTGGGGTAGAACCATTTTCAGGAAACCTAGTCGGTGGCGTCATTTTCCGGTTTTCACCATGTGAAAACACTGTGGAAACAGTCGTTCAAGCAGTTTTGCGGTAGAAGCACGTTCTTTTTTGGGCGGGGTCGATACCTTTTTGATACATTCCCCAAGTGCAACCACCATGCTTGTCAAGAAGGAACATTGCAAAAACCCAGATAGACCCAGCTATTCGTTTCACCGGGAGGTAGATGTAGTAAGTATTATATCCACCCTTATTTGCATCTGGTTTGCAACATATAACATCTAAAACAAATATAGCATACATATACATACATAACATATGCAACAAGTATCAGGGGTCCCTTATTTGGATGACACATATCAGCTGGATGGGTTGTGTGGTTCAGGTTGAGTCACTGCCGGGACCTCAGCAATTCGATGGCAGCCTATGATCATCGACCTGGCTAAAGGGGGTGGCTCTTTAGGTCCTTCCATGGGATGAGTTAACAGTTAAAAACCAGCAACATAGGCTGATAGGGTATGGCTCAAAATTGGGTAATCAGATGGTGAATATTGGTGAATGAATGCTAAAGATAGGCTAAGATCTGTGGTTTGTCAGGTCTGACATTTTGACCCATAGATTTCAGATTTTGGACATCTTTGAAAGCCACAACCGCTTGGGAGAATTGGCTTTGGGTCAAGCTATTGGGGGTATGAATGGACCCAGATAATTGGTGCGTTTTGGTATTCAACCATCTAGTCTTGGGAGATTTGATGGGTATATTTGATCTTGAGCCAGCCCCAGATGATAATGGAAAGATTCACATTTCTTTGTCACCCTTTCCCTCTCTTTTGGGGTCACATTCCAGAGTTTACATATGTCCCATGATATCACCAGATTTTGATACTTCTCAGCAGAGTAAACCCCCCAAATAAGACACAAATTGCCACTATTTTAGTAAAATTTAACTTTTCCATCTTTTTGGGGGGTTGATGCAGCTGATACATGTACCCTCCGGTAATCAAACATGGCTGGGAAATCCCCAAAATGGAGGTTCTAGCTGGGAAAGTCATCTATAAGTGGGAGATTCTCCATTGCCATGTTTGATTACTGGAGGGTATCCCGTTTTGACATTTTCAAGTTTGGTTTGTTCGGATGACTGCCTGTAGTGGAACAGAATCCCCCAAAAAGTCGGCCCCGAGATTCGGTGGCGTGTTTCGACTGCTGCAAGCCGCAGTACGGGGCGCCCAGCATGGGACATGTGAGAGGACAGATTTACCCTTTAGAAATCAAACATGACAATGGGAAAACAAACATGTTTAAATTGGGTAATCTGGGATCATCATTTGTAGTTTTTCAACTAAAAAGCATATTTTTTACCTGCAAATACTCTGGGAAAATCATTTGTCACATGGATATGCATCGCCAGGCGAACTATTAACATTTGCTCAGATAGCGGTTCAAGTCTCCAAATATTAGGCAAACCTTCGGGATAAAGCCCAGAGTCAAGGAACTTCAAGGAACTGCTTGGTTTTTCCGCGATATCCTGGGGCCTTTTTGCTGCTGCCTCATAGGTTCCTAGCAGTGACCCATCCCATGGTTTTGAGCAACCACATTTTCCCCATTCTTCCCTTGTTGGCAGATCATGTCGTTTGAGACAGACTATCATATTATTCTTGGGAAATTATATGCCATTCTATCCCCACTATACCCCTATGAAACCTTTGGTTTCACAACCCCATCTTTGTCACTGAAATCACCATTCAACAGCCATTTATAGATGATGTTCCCCTTGAAAATGGCTGTAGATTGGGACTGGATCCACCACTACTGTTGCTTGACATCCCAACGGCTTGAAACAATCCCAGTTCTATGTTGAGGAGAAGAGACCATCAGGCTTGACCAGTTGGCTCTGGTCCAGCAAATTTGAGGCTGGGAGGCTAAGCCAAGCCTAAAAGCCTAGGCTTTTTCCATCCAAATATGAATAACTTGAGAATCATCCGACTTAGCAACTGGCGAATTTTTGGTCAGTTGAAATATAAGTGGGATACCTCCACTGGGTGAAGAATTCTCCGGGGAATTTTCTCGCTGAAGGATGGGAATTGACAGCCACAGAACCAGCAAAATTCAGGATATGGCCCAGAAAATATGATGTCTGGGGTGTTATTAGATCAAATTTGTTTCGGGGATGGTAGCCAAACTCCGAAGAAACAAACTGACTTCGCCATGGATTTGCGCATGGCTCACATGGCCACACGAGGACAAAGATTTGGATCAGAAGATTCCACCGAACATGTCCAAAATTCCAACTGGTTGGTTGATGGCAAAAAGACAGGATGCTTACCACAACCACTCTGGGAAAATGATGGTGTGTATGGTACAGTCAGCAACTTTAGTCGTAGCGATTTGCTGTTTTTAAGTCAATTAGTTGCAGGAGAGCATATCCAGGGGGTCGTAGCGATTTTCATTGAGCCTNGGTACAGTCAGCAACTTTAGTCGTAGCGATTTGCTGTTTTTAAGTCAATTAGTTGCAGGAGAGCATATCCAGGGGGTCGTAGCGATTTTCATTGAGCCTATGGGATTTGTATTGTTTTTGTGTGGTTGAACTGTTCCCAAATGAATGGTTTTACTAGCATTTAGCTTGGATTTGCAATTCCACATGCCAAGACTCTCATAACTCTTGACTGTGGATTACTTGATAAGTTTATGATACACACAGGGTTTGGGTAACTTTGCATCATGGGTTTGTCCGCAGAGAGAGAGAGAGAGAGAGACAGACAGACAGACAGACAGACAGACAGAGACAGACAGAGACAGACAGAGACAGACAGAGACAGACAGAGACAGACAGAGACAGACAGAGACAGANTGATACACACAGCACTGGTTTGAGTTGTTTTCATCGCTGGATGCAGGGTTTGGGTAACTTTGCATCATGGGTTTGTCCGCAGAGAGAGAGAGAGAGAGACAGACAGACAGACAGACAGACAGACAGACAGAGACAGACAGAGACAGACAGAGACAGACAGAGACAGACAGAGACAGACAGAGACAGACAGAGA
>BGPT01001897.1:65260-123552 GCA_003297045.1 Symbiodinium sp. clade C Y103
AGAGACAGACAGACAGAGACAGACAGAGACAGACAGAGACAGACAGAGACAGACAGAGACAGACAGAGACAGACAGAGACAGACAGACAGACAGACGCCGTTGCATGTTTTTGCTTTTGGGCCAATTGTCTATAGATCGGCCAAAAGAGCTCCCAAAGGGTCTCGTTCGGGTCTCGTTCGGGGTCTCGTTCGAACAGGCGCCACTTTCCCCAAGGAGTGCGGTTCCAGCAATCCACCCCCGAGAGAGAGGGAGAGAGATGAGAGAGAGAGAGAGATTTTCTTTACCGAGGGAGAGAGATGGCGAGAGAGAAAGGGCGAGAGTGAGAGCGAGAGTGAGAGTGAGAGAGAGAGAGAGAGCAACTGAGAGAGTGAGTGAGAGAATGAGGGAGAAAGTGAGTGCAAGATTGAGTGAGAGAATGGGTGAGAGAATCAGTGCGAGAGTGAGTGAGAGAATGATCCACGATGTGAAATCAAAGAACACATTTTTCTGGCATTCTCATTGTGTTTTGGATTGTTGCTGTGACCCTGCTGTGACGGGGTCGTAGCGATGTCCTCCCATAGGAATTATAGTGATTCCAGAAAATTGCTGTGACTAAAGTGGTTGCCTGTATGGTATACCAGTCACCGGCCCAAACATTTAGCCAAGTTAGCCATAGGTATCAAGTCCCAAGAATGGAGGCTTTAATCATGTTTCAATTTCAAGTTACAGAATGTTACAGACTTCAAACAAAAATGCTGCCCACCTCCCATTTTTCAGCCATATCCATATGTATCCCCACGATATCCTGGTTGGCTCAGGTCATGGAGCATGCGGTGAAATTGAAGGATCACAATCCAGCTGCAGCTGGGCACAATGGATGTGCTGGCCCTACTTTGGACCTGAAAAAATGGTGGGATTGTTTTTGGCGATTGTTTTTTAGAGGGACACTATGGGAAACATATGGGGAAACTATGGTTTCTGGCGGGTGTTTAACATTAGGGAGAGAGAGAGGATTATGGAGATTTTAGCAGGTAAAAGGTTGGGAAAGTCACTGTTTGATTTCTTTACCCAGTCCGGTTTTGCTTGCTTTTTGGACTTGTCTTGCGGTCCCTTTGAACCGATTCGAAAATAAGGGTAGCATCTCTGGCAAGTTTTGACATGGCACTGGAAGAATTCGTAGGAATTTTCAATTTTCCATAGATGATCCACTTAAATGGGATATTTTCAGGTGCTACTAGGTTTGTTTACCAAATGGTGGACTCATTGACAATATGAACAATTGGGGCACTAATCCGGTGTTTCCTATGGGGTCTGTGGGTCCACGGGGCAACGGAATGCCACAGCCGAACGTTGCGGGATGTTGCGGGTGCCGATTTTGAGCTTTGGGTATCCCAAAAAGCCAAAAAGTATGGTGGGTCATCTTGTTTGATGTCATATGATGTGTCATCTGCAAACAAATATGCCATAATATGCCTATATCACTACTTCATGCAAATCTGATGGCTGAACTCCCTCCATGACTTTCCAGCACTTTGTGTCCACTCCGGTAGCTGAACTTCCCCCCAGAACTCTTCACGCTGATCGGACTCCAAGATTCTCCTGAACTCTCCATTATTTTCCGCTATTTTCCTCCATTTTCCCATATTATCCTCAAGCTTTCCACCTTTTTCCTGTATGTTTCCCAGCAGAATTTTCCCAGCAATTGCACCCAGTTACCGGAGAACTTGTACCTCATCTCCAGTGGTGCTTATCCTCGTCAAGAGCCCGACATGTCGGATGAGGCCGGTGGATGCGCTGTTGATCTGGATGAACAAGTGACGAGAGATTCGAAATCGACAATGATGGTCAAATTTTGAGGTAAACTGGTATGGCAAACTGGTATGGTAAACTATTTATTTAGCAAATGGTGTTGTAAATGAGGATGGCAAATGGATTGAACAAAGCCAACCATCCAGTAGGATGTGCCAGTCGTAGTGTAACAAACTGGTAAATGTACTGATATCCTCGTCTGAGGAGGTGACCCAAACTGGAACCACCACAGGTGGCATCCGCAGCTGCTGGCTTTGATCATTCGCAAACCATCCAAGGTAAAAAACTGCCCTTTGAGTTTTGATTTGGGTCTATATAAAAATTGCTTGGTACTCGGAATCCAAAAAAAAATCTGTGTATTTTTCCCTTGCAAAAATACCATGTTGTTGGGTATACTCAATTTGTGGCAGCAGGATGAAACCGCAAATCCTCCAATGGAGGGGCTGAAGTGTCCTGGCAGGTCCGAACAGAGGTGGTGGCCAGAATACGAAAGTCCCTAGATGAGTGCGCCACTTAGATCTAGGTTGGTGGATGTGAAACGCTTGCGCCGATACCCCAGGTGTTGATGAAAGTTGGTCGCAAAATTTTGGGATCCTTTAGAGTTTGCCCCAGAGGTGTATCTTTTCACAGGCAGTTCACATTTCAAAACCAGAGATGTCTCAGTACCTAGATGTACGCAGCATGAATGTCGGAACTCAAGGCTTGGCAGAGCCATATCAAAACGTTTTGGATTGTCCAACACATCCCACCTGGTTGGTGGTATCAGTCACATCACCCCATGAATGTTTCTACCTTCGCAGGTACTTATATCACTTCATATTGCTTGCAACATCTCATGATCATTGGTAATGTGGTAAACCCAATGAAATAAACCATCCCCAATAGAGCTTTGTTATTGGGTATACCCCCAGACATCTGATGTGAACATGATGACCCCCAAAATTTCGATAAACTTCTGGTTGTAGAAATGACACTAATTTCTCTGGTTGGATCCACCATTTTGTCTTTCCAGCTGTTTGGCTCCAGCTTTTCAAACCGCTCCCGTCGTCGAAGTGTCAGATTTGCCATGGCAAGGTGGATTGCGACCATCTTCTTGGTAGAGCTGCGAAGCTCGACGTCACGGATGACTCTGAGAGTTTGTTGGTTGAATGGATACTGGTAGGATACTGGAATTTTTATTGATGTTTTTGGAAATCTATGGATATTTATGGACATTTGTGGACTTTTATGGCAATTTTTTGAGTATTTGATCATTTTAAATCCTGGGAAAACATTAGAGACCTCAGTAGCCAAAAATGGCTTGGGATTACCCAGCTGAGTGTCACCATGAGCGACCCGAGAAGTTCACTGGTGGACTGTTGATCAGTGGGTGGTAGCATTTTTGTAGGACATGATCAACCTCTCAGTGGTCATATACATGCCATGTTGAACAACCAAGATCTTGTGGATAGGCTCTTATCTTTTTGAACAACTCACTTTTGGTACTGATATGGGTATTTGCCCAAATTAAGTGGGTACCGCGGCAACAAGCAATACCATGGCCACGACACATCGAGCAAGTTTCTAGTAAATCTTTCCATTCCAGCCATTCAACATAACATCACCATCATAGCCAGTATGTGTATATATTGTGAGTGACCCACATGGGGCGGGTCAACACCTATCCATTTTTGGGTGGATGAACATCAATTTCCACCATTCCCCTGTGAAAACCATGGGGCCAGGGTCTCGACCCGCCCATATCACCTGGTTTCTTCCTGATTCAGACCATTTTAAGAGATGCTACATATATGTATATATATACATATATATATATATATATGTATACATATTTATATATACACATATATATGTATATGCATACACATATTATACATCTATCTATATATATATATATACATATATATATATATATATACATGTCCAAATGATTCCAAAGGCAATACACTTCACCATTCTCCACATTTTCCATCCTTTTCCACCCTCCGAAACGGTCCGCAGGCACCGTCACTGCGGCCGTGCGAACGCTGCCGGAGCGCATCGCGGTGGGGGAATGTATCGAGTCCATGGATGCGAATGTGTCGTTGTACGCAGTGAAAGTCAGCAGCTTGGATATGGGAAAATCCTGGAGTATATGGTGATTGTATGATGATTTTATGGGGATTTAACGGGCATTCGTGAGCTTTCACCAGCCAAAAAACAGGGATATAATCAGACTGGCCATTTCAGGTAGCGATTTATCGGAGGTACCTACCATATGGTCCCGCAAATATGGCTTCATATGGTAGAGTCCCTCCCATTCTTATCTTGAGGCTATTATCAGGATGCCACGAATTTTTCTGATCTTATGACTTTGATGATGTTTTCTTTTAAACGATGGTTCCGGCGTTTCACTAGAGTGTTTTACGAGATGAGAGTTGTGAACCAGTGGACTTTGCTTCCAGCACCCAAGACTTCCAAGCAATGCTTTGGCATGCTTTGGCTTCATTCAACACCACTGGGGCCACTTGTTTTGGGGGTGCCATGTCAGAGCTAGCGCTGTTAGATCTACTACTGGGTAGGGTGCGAGATGCTGCGAGAATCCCAGATAACCGCAGAATGTTCAGAGGTTTCTCCTCGCTTGTCTCTGATATTCAATGTCAAACAAAATCCTGGTGTCAGGCTTAAAAAACAAAAACAATACACTTCAATACACCCTTACCAAACTCCGGTTTAGTCTTGGATCTCTTCATTTTGTCCCATTTTTTGTGTCGCATGGAACTCCAGGCAACTTCCCCGACCCGATCGTCACCGCAGCGGAAGCGGATGTCACTGCAGCGGCGCTGATCTCGGTGGCCTATGGAAACCATTTCAAGGCAGGGACTCTTCGGTGCGTTCGGTGTTTCTTGGGAAAGAACTTACCAGGCCATGGTTCTTTTTCGGAAAGTCTTGGGGAATTCCTGGAAGAGCTGGGATGACATGTAATCATGTAATTCCTCGAGATTTTGAGGGGACATTATTGAAGAGCTGAGATCTTTTTTTCAGCATTTTATGATATTTGGACTGGGAGAACATCTGGACTGGCATCTTGGGAAAACTGTGGAAACTATCAGGATAAGTGGGGTCAGATCCATGGTTGGGCATTCTCTGGATAGCTGGGGTAAGCTGATCCCGAGTTCGTTCGGCAGGTTGAGCTGGTTCCCACCCTGGGTAGCTGGATGAGCATTCCAGTTAGTAAGCGGTTCTAGCTATAATTGGTTCATCAACTTATGTTTCAAGGACGAGATGCTATGCCAAGTTATGTTTGGGAAATCCCAGGTTACTATATGCATATACACATACATAGTAGTTGGAACCATTGGATATAGCTGATCCCGCAGTATTTTTACAACCAAAGTATATTATACATATAATATGTTTTGACATATCTATCTTTGAGAGAGATGATTAACTGCTGGCACACGCATATTCTCTCCATTTCCCACCTGCCAAATCCAGAGGTGCTAACGGAGGAGCTCGCGAAGGAACAATACATCCTGACGCAGTGTGGCACTTCACAACCCACGGATGAAGAGGTGAATGCCATCGTGTCAGGCGGGGGGCCGACCTGAGAGTGTTTTCTGAGTGTCCAAAACCTCGGGCAAATGACAACACATTGGACTGGGGGTTTGGGTACCATCTGGTAAACGTTTACATAACTATGGAAAATTATGGAAAATCACCATTTTTGATGGGAAAATCCACTATTTCTATGGCCATTTTCAATAGCTATGTTTGTTGGGGGTTTGGGTATTTCATTTTCAAACCCAATTGTGGGGGTAGTGGTACTGGCTACTTTCTGACACACCACTTGTCCGGCTACTCGTGGGGCCATGGAAATCCGCTGACATGTAGAGAGCCTGGCCTTTTTGACCAAACTGTTTGTTGCTGATAGGGAACCATTGTTGAAATGGTATATATATATATATACTTGTAGATTCTTCTAAATTGCCACTTGGCTTCATTTTCCAGGATAAACTAAGGGGTCGCCGGGACTGACTTTTGAACAGATGATTTTTGATGGCATGTACTCCCACATCTGTGCCGTTTTTGGATTGGTCAGGTACGGGCTATCAAAGGAAACACTTCAGCGTCCCTGTCCAGAGCCTTGGCTCTTGGCCCACGCACTTAGTTAGATGTGTCGGAAGTTTCTGGTGGACGTTCCCTGATTTCTACGGCTAAAAATGGATTCGGACTGGACTGTAACCCTGGTTTGACTAGGATTGTGTACTTGCCAAATCAAATTAGAGCTATATGAATCTATAGATAACTCATAACTCTCAGCATCGGCCAATTTTCCAGGTGCTTCCAGGTCCCTTGCTGCTCCAAGAATTGGATGATGGGCAATTTGATTTGGGGAAACCCGATATCATGGGGGTGTAACCATGGTTTCCGGTTCAGATTTTCCCCTTACACCATTATAAATCCCACGATTATTCCATCATTCCAAGATTATCCCAAATAAATTCCATTTTAGTCCCTTATAATCCCACTGACACTGATCATCCCCATTTCCCCTTGTAGCCATCCCCAAAAAGATGACAAAAAGTGTTTACAGGTAGTTATAGATGATATTTTCCCAATCATATCCGAGTGTTTCCCGCTTTTCGGCATCTTCTTTGGGGTCATTATTCCATGATAATCCACCCACATAACTTCCATTCAACTCCCATATTAAATCCCAATTATCATATATTTAATCATATCATTTTCCTATATTTTCCCATGTTTTCTCCCTTTGAAGCAATCAATTTTCCCATCAAAAGCCAGGCGCGTGACGGCCGACTCCACCACGATCTTAGCCTTCCTTAAGCGCTTGGGTGTGGAGGATCGGGTGGCCTATGCCGATGCATACGCCGTGCACAGCTGTTGGCAGAAGGCCTGGAGAGTTGTTGTGGGTATGGTGAGAACAGGACTGAGATAGTAATGATAGTTAGATATATTTCATGATATTTCATGATATACATATAGTTCTTATAGTTTTATATAGTTCTTATAGTTTTATACTGTTGCGGCATAGATTTCACAGCTAGAACCTGATCGGGAAATGGATCATGCCAGATGTTTATTCCAAGGGACTTCTATCATTGGATGTTACTGCACTTGAGGATGTGTTTTTCCGGATGTGCTGCAAAAATTTGGGTTTGTCTCAAAACAGGGAATGGACCCCTAAATAATATGGGCCATTCAACAATGAGGTTCACCGTGAAAAATGAATTTTTGGGCTCCACTATGTGAACCAGATTTCCGGGAAAATACTGTACTTGCGGTGTATACCACTAAATACAAACCATTGCGTGCATTGAAAGACCAGCTATTCCCATGTATATATACGTATACTTAGATACGGTATCACCCCCCAAACCAAGGTTTTGAAGTGACAGGGAAGTCGTTTGCGAAATTGGTGGTGCCATAGATGTATAAGATGTATATATATATAGATATCTGTATGTATATATATATATACATATGTACATATTTTTTTAAATATTCATGTACCCATGATATGCATGTGTTAGTTTATATACATACATATATGTATATTCATACTATAGACAGATAGATACATAGATAGATACATAGATAGATACATAGATAGATACATAGATAGATACATAGATAGATACATAGATAGATACATAGATAGATACGATAGACAGATAGACAGATAGACAGATAGACAGATAGACAGATAGACAGATAGACAGATAGACAGATAGGATGTAGATGTAGATGTAGATGTAGATGTAGATGTAGATAAGATACCATACCACATGCACATATATATATATATATATCATATATATATAATATATATATATATATATCATATAATATATATATATATATTATATAATATATATAATATATATATATATTATAATATATATATATTATATAATATATATATATATATTATATGATATATATATAATATATATATAATATATATAATATATATATATAATATATATATATAATATATATATATATAATATATATGATATGTATATATATATATTATATTATATATTATATATTATATATAGTATATATAGTATATATTATATATATATATATTATATATATAATATAATATATATATATATATATTATATTATATATATATATATATTATATATTATATATTACATATACTGTACATTGTACATGATACACGGACTTTTCCCAGGCGGCCTCCTGCGGAAGCGCTTTGGAATCTGGTTGGAATGGCAACGCAACGAAGCGTGAGGAGCAGTTGAACAACGTGGAGGCGCTGATCCAAAGGGGATTCTCATGGGATTCATATTTTAATTACATGGTTTGCAACCACCAATCAGTAGAGGGCTAAACTATGTGTGTACTATAGATATATCTACACAAGGATCCACACGGGTTTATCGCTGCAATTTATGTGGAATTATCCAATCGATGGGTTTACGTGGATTGACCAGAAAGTATGGGCGGATTTGCATCGACTTGTCTGAAAATTGGGTACCCCCAAATTTCCCAGCTCAGACACCTGAAGTATCCTGAAGTCAGGAAGTGGTTAATGAGTGACCCTGCTGATCACAAGTTCCAAGTAGGAAGTCCCTATCCCATTTCCAACTGAGTCACAGTCCATTCCCCGTCTTAATAAACCCCCTCCGAAAAGCCATGGTTTTAGTAATGGATTTATAAATTTTGGAGTTCCATGTGAGGGGATATATAATATATAGTCATCCTGGAGTAGATAGAATCTGACAATTTCAAAGAATCTTGACTAAAATGAAATGGGAATATTTCTGACAATTTCATATTCTATTTATGCCCGGATGAATATAGTGGTTTTCCCTGCAACCTCACCCCGCAGCCCTGGTTCTCCGCTTCGACCACGGGGGTCTAGACAGGGTGGGATTACGGAGGTTTCCTAAAATGGGGGTACCTCCAAATCATCCATTTCAATAGGATTTTCCATTGTAAATTATCAACCATCAACTGGCTTCCAACCCTGCTCCAGGTAGTTTTCATGGATTGCAACACTGATTGCAGCAATGTGCGGGCGCGCAGCAATGCGGTGCATGTGCCCGTCACCAAGGACAATGGAAACTTGCAACTCGGCTACGGAATAACCTTGGGGGAGGTTCGCCTGGCAATAGATGATCCGTCTTGGACGATTCTCCTGGCGGACTCTGGTTTTCAATCCATGGTGTGTGCACAGTGGGATGTACATGCGCTGTTAAGTACCACCACTTTTGTGCGTGTAAGAACCCAAACGATCCCTATTTGCAGTGTTGTTTTCCTCCACCTGCCAAGTGAGGGACTCCAGATTTTGACAAGACATCCCGTACCCTTCTTCCTTTTCCTCCGATAGAGTGTCAGAATATATGCAAAATAGAATGTCAGATAGAAGCAAATAGATAGAATGTCAGAACATATGTCAGACAAGATGTCAGATAGAAATGTCAGGATATATGCCACCCTGGGGATCACACGAAGTAAGGCAATTGTTTTTTTTCGTTTTTCCCTTTCAGGCACGGATTAAAGATCAGCAAAAACCAATAAACATGCTCCGAAAGGAAACACATGCTGGAATGTACATCTTTTGTTTGGGGAAATTGCTTAATGATGTTGTTAGCATCCCCACCCTCAAACACGTCAATAATGTGCGAAAAACTCTAATGTAGAGCCATTTTTGTTTATTGTTGGAACAACCAAACTGCACAAACAAAATTCTAATTCTTATTGCCGCCATTTTGGGTCCAACTTCGGCCTAGATTCCAGACTTCAGTCAAAAACCAAGAAAAGACAAGAACCCTCATGCTCCAGCAGATCCCAAAATGACCATCCCGAAGCTACTGCACCCCGAGTTTGTACCGGTGAAGGCGATCGAACCACCCACCAAGCAGCATCAACCAGCGAACGGAGAAGCCAACGTTTGGATTTGTTTGAGATACTTGTTCCATTTCCCAATGTTCCATGATGTAAGAGCATATCAACATTTTGAACTTGGCCCGAAAAATCTGGGGGGCAAAAAAGACACCAGTCCCCATTATTTTTTTAAAAATGCCGAGGCACAGTGCTGAGTATATCAAGTTCCTGGCCGCGTTCTTCAACCTCGAAGAGTTGGCTCTGCGCACCTTCCAGGATACGGTGAACAGCTACAGCGGGCTAGGCCAGGCTACGGCCACCAGTCCGGTGGTCGCATGGATCCAGTGGAATGGCTGGTACAGCCGCTATGAGCTGAGTCAGGCTGGAAGCTATGGCAATGGGGGGAACGTCGTGGGAAAACCTCTGGAAAATCTGACCTGGCAATGGCAAATTCTCCAGAAATCGATGATTTTTTTCGTATTTTCCCATGAAGGAAGGCGATTTCATTGCCAGGTCAGGTTGCCGGGAGACGGCCATGGATGAATTCTTGAGACCTCCGAAAAGGGAACATATTTCGGTGGTTTTTGGAAGTACTCCAAGTTTCAGGGTGCAGTACACAAATGTCTTGCTTGACCCCAGCTTCGCATGGTTTAGCGGCCATGTCAGAAATTGGGGTATCCTATGGTATCCTGCTTTTCAGCACAAAGCCATTGCCCATAGCCATAGGTATATGCATTGTTGTTGGCTATGTATTTCACTATTGTCCCATCATATATCTCCACGACAAATGGTTGGTTGAATCCCAAATCCCAATAACTGTTGATTTTATCCATGTTGTTCCCACTATGTACCCATGATACTTGTGTATCCCCATCATATCCCATAAAACGGTTGCTTTCATTCCACTTTTGTGAGGCCCCCCAGCTGCGAGTTGGTTCAGAAACCCATTGCCTACAACTAATTTCCCGAGAAACCCTAGCCAACCAAGTTATACGTCAACTTAGTTACCCTCTGGTTATTTAACATAGCCATGGAAGAGCTGGCTAATTTTGGATGATTTTCCCAGCTAGAAACCTCCATTTAGTTCGGGGATTTTCCATGGCTATGTTAAATAACCAGAGGGTACCTACGATTTCTCAGGCCACCTTTAAACTTCAACTGGTCACGGCTGCCGGGGGCCGAAATGTGGACGCTGCTCAGCTGGCGCAGAGCGTTTCATCCATGGCGGTGGAAGATGCGGTGGCTGGTAATGCCGGAGCGGGCAAGACCTACTACGTCCAAGGCCACGGCGCTTGGGATGACTGACGGACGGAAAATAAATCTGCTATGAAGATGGTCATGTATGGGGGTTTCCTAAAATGGGGGTACCCAAAAATGGATGGTTTATAATGGAAAATCCCAATCTAAAATGGATGATTTGGGGGTACCCCTATTTTAGGATATAAATGGGGGAGAACCGCCGTTCATACCACAACAAGTTTTCCTGAGCAGGGGAGCTCTGCCCCACCAAACGTTGGAGAAGGTATTTGGTAGAAACGATATTTTGATAGATTTCAAGTCTCTTCAGATGATGTGAAGAGTCTTTGTAGGAGGAGGTTTAGGAGGTATGATCAAGGATCATGAAAACATCTCTCGATGACAAATGAAATCTCATTTCTGCGAACAATCCCGCGTTATTCGTCATTACTTTGTTTTCAACCATTCCATCCCATTTTTGTTGAAAGGTTGACTTGCAGGGAACTTCCAACGTCTTTGGGTAGCATCCAGAATCATAGTGAATCATATACATGCATGTGTCCTCAAAAACCTTGGTGGTACGGTTTATCAGTTTATTTCCAGGCGATGACAAGGCGGCGGCTGCCAATGCCTTGCTGGCGGCCATGCAAGATGTAGACATCGTCGTCACCCGGCAGAGAGATCTCGTCTGGGGCTTCGGGGTCCCCAAGAAATTTGGTTTTGTCTAAGAATGGGAGATGACACCCTTTAAATAGCAGTGGTCAATCATCATTCTCCATGTATAACTGGCATGAACTGGCTATAATGTGGGTAAAACAATGCCATAAACCACCCATTTGGGAATGGTTTATACCACCTATTTATGGTGATTTGGGGGATGGTTTATTATTGTTTTACCTAGGAGGCATAGCGCATTTTCTTCGATAAAGCCAAAGTGTTGGTTGGAGGGTCGGGCCGTTGAGGTGGATGAGACCTACGGCAATCCAGGCTCCAGGGTGATCAGTTGGATGTCTGTTGTGGTGATATATATATATATACATATAATTATATAGAATATGTATATATATATATACTTAAATGGATGTTTAGCAATATGGATGTTTAGCAATTTTACTTGTCAAGCCGCATTTTTTTGTTAGGATTTTTGTGTAAACTTCTTTAGTTGTCAATCGCACAGTTTAGTTGTCAAGAAAGATCCCTGCTGCATTGAGTTGTCAATCCCAACGTCACTGCAGAGAGTCTTTGGATGTTGCCATGGATGTCTTGCGAGGGTTCCCCAAAAACACCGCAACCAGTTGTGATTTGGTGGCTGCAAAGGATCCTGCAGATGTATCTCTGCTGACATGCTTGCTCCAATCTATATATCATAGATAAACCATGGCTACAAATGGGGAGAAATAGGTGATATTTTATGTTTCTATTTTGGCACGTTTCCTTTTCCTGGTATTTGGCGTGGCTTGCTAAAGCAACGGACATTTCCCAATTATTTGTAGATGATTTCCAACGGAAACACAGGGATTCCTCAGATTTCCAATTGCCATGATTCCGAGAAGGTCTATCATTGAGGTTTCCCAAGATAGATCCAGAGATTTTGGAGTTCAGCCCATTTTCTAGTTCTATGCTCGTCAAAAAATGGTCCCATATGTTTAAAAACATGACCTGAAACGTTTTTTTCCCCAGAGATTGCGGCATATCCAAATGGGATCAACTGCAATTTTCATGGGGAACACAACGATCATCCACCGGATTTTTGGGTGCTGCATTTTCAGAACCAAAAACTGTCAGAGCCAAGCTGCGAGGGGCGTACAACTACAGCAGCTTCCTCTCAACCTTCTACTTGACCTCCCAAAGTCGCTTGGTCGTTTTACCAGGAGATTACAACTTGAGGGATATGAAGGAGGGACTACTTGAGAGGATTTTACCAACCAGGAATCATGAGATCGTGGATTGGGTTTGGGGTGCCCAGAAACAGCCAAAGTCCCAACTGGTGACCGTTTTAGCGACTGGAGAAAAAGCATCAACTTCGCATTCTTTGCGTCTGAACTGGGCCCCAAAGTCCTCTCAACTCCTTGACCTGGGAAGGAAATCGTAGCAACCCCTGCAAGTCTGCACTCATTGGGCACTCACCAGGATGTTGTTTCTAGCATTGGATTGGTTTAAGGGAAGATTTTACAGGACACCATCATGTTTTCTGAGTTTCTTGGAGAATTTCCGTGAACAAATTCCAATGACTATCAGTTCCCCAAACTTTTTCGATTCCAGGTTTGCTTGTTTGCTATAACTGCATTCTCATTTCTAGGTGACTCTTTGGCAGCCATAGACGTGCAGTGGCGGTGATGTTTTCCTTTGGCCCCCTGAAGTCTCTCAGATTTGTGCCTGACTCCTCAAAGATCCAGTTCTCGTTGGTCTTTGCATTAACAATGGCATTACCAGATTTGGGGGTGTCTTAACATGGGGAGAACCTCAATTTCAAGAAACCTTCGTTTACCAGTTGGTCACATCAACATCAAATGCTCTTCAAATCTCTTCAATGTTCTCGTGTGGCATCCGAAATACTGGCTTCCTGTTTTCTGTGCCCATGATCCACATCGCCATGGCCATCGGCATCCTCCGGCAAAGGCACCCAGAAGTTCTTGACCGCGCAGAAAGTGCTGCGCGTGGATCGAATTTATAACAGCCTTGGCGGTCTGGACTGGTTTGAGTCCAGGTTGGCTTACCCGGATTGGGCAGCCAGAGGCGCTGGGGCGAGTGAGTTTGACCTTGGGTGGGGAATATGGGTTCGTCCAAAATCGTGGATTGACCGCCAATTTATGGCAATTTTCAATGGGAACTCTGATGATAAATCAGATTTTTCAGATTTTGACCAATATTCTGGCACCATTTTCTTTTCTCAGTTGCGTCTCAGCTCTTTTTTAGGAAGCTTGAAGCTTTGGTGGATCTTTTGGCGACAGGTTTGGAAGGTGTGAAATTCCGAATCTTTGTAGCTCCAATCCCAGTTTCTCCACAAAAAACCATCCCAAAATTGGATTATCCATGATTATGTCAGTTTTTTTTTCATCCAGTTCCAAGATCTCCGGAAAAAAAACTTGGAACCTCCCAAGGGTGGCCAAAACCTTGGGCTCCAGCCGCGTCCAGGTCTGGCGCGCTACGTCATGGACGATGCCTCGCAGCAGCGCAGCTACTTCCGCAACGTGGCACTGGGCGAAGTGCCCGAACTGGTCACCGCGGAGACGTGTCCGCAGAGTTTGCCCAGCTGTGATGCCAGCTATGTGCCATGGCGGATTTTGGGGGGTCATGGGACATCCTTCTTTCGAAGGGCAGTCCAATTGTTACGAAGTTTTTGAATGGGAAATTGAAGGGTCGGGGTTTTGAGCCAGTTACAAGCTAGCTAGTACCTTTCAAGATCATATCCGAAGGTCTTTGGAGGTAATGATGCCCTTTGGCAATCAAACATGGTTTGGACATTCTACTTTTTCCATTGGAAACATGATGGATATGGAAGAGTTTTCATTTATCATGAGGGTGGGGTGGAGTAATGGACCCCTAGTGCCATTTCCCACAGTAATTTGTCGCGTTTTGTGCAACTCTCGCATTGAAGGGGCAGGGGAACAGACTGAAAAAGTAACGGGAATGGCAACCAACTGACAGATAGTCAGACCAGGTATAACATGGTATAACTATAGGAGATGGGAGCCGAGAAAATGTCAGATGATCAGCTGAAAAAGCAGATGATCAGCTAGAGGGTAGCAACAGCCGCCTCAACAGGGCTGGGGTGGAGGGGAGTTGTCAAGATTGACTCTAGCGATTCCTGCTTTGTAGTGGCTTTGATAGCAACAGATGGTCACATCTTGGTTTTCATGGAGGTCCTCTCAACTCCACCTTTTCCTCTTCCAAGAGCAGGATCTCTCCAGACAAGTCGGGCTGCCTCCTCCTCTTCTGCTCACACCAAGATATTTTACCACTGCTTGTTGTGTAGTAGCTTCCACTCATCTTCATTCTTTGTTGGTTACTTCACTAAATTACTGTAACAGATATATATATATATATATATGTATATGAAAATCCAGTCATTGTGGATGTCCCAGGGATGAGTAGACAAACGATGGTGAGGGAACGCACCCCAAAACGGGCCAACATTTTTGGCAGGAATCATGCAATTTCTAGATATTTACATATAATATTTATGATTACGTGTGTATATGATTTGTATATGTGTAGTATAATTCGCAAAACAATACCTTTTCAACTATCCTCAGTTCTCGAATTCATTTCTTGATTCTATTCCCCACCATTTTGAGCCACTTACATCAGCCACAGCCACATCCAAGGCCACTCCCATTGGGATCACCACAGAGGCCTCGAAGTCCTTTCAATCGGTCCCCGCTCTGGTGCTGGTGATGCTGGGACTGGCGGCCTTGTGATCAGGACACCAAGGGAGGCTCCTGATGAATCCACTCTTGAGACTTCTAGACATCTCACCCTCTGGTTAACTAACATAGCTATGGAAAATCACCATTTTTGATGGTAAAATCAATGATTTCTATGGCCATTTTCAATAATAGCTATGTTAAATTACCAGAGGGTATACGACCCTGAAATTCAACCAGTCAGTGCCAGATGACTTCTCGATATCTGAAAGTATCAGAAACCAGAAGCTTTGATCGGGTTGAAGTTTGGGGAGCTATTCACTGTACGAACATTGTCAGATCTGCGACAACCTGCGACGCCTTTGCTTCCTGAGTCACCACGGCTCATATCCAGAGTAGTCCGGGTTGAGAGACGGATATGCACTGGGGACCTCCTAGTCTTACAGCATCTTTCTTCATTCAGATCCATATTAACATATATCAACTGTGATTTCCAGCGACATTTCTGATCAGCTGGGAGCACTCCACCTTTCCCACTCTCAAGCAGTTCTACATGTGGCTCAGCCCGTGCCGTGCATCGGTTGAGCCACACGCAATCTATAGCCGAGTTCGCCCATGCGAAAAGAGCCCCAGTTGGGATGGCCAAGTGGTAAATGAAGGTTTCCTAAGTCATAGGGGTACCCCCAAATCATCCATTTTAATAGGATTTTCCATTATGAACCATCCATTTTCGGGTACCCCCATTTTAGGAAACCCCCAAATGTCAATAACCCTGGTCTTTTGAGTCCCAGAACCGTTGAGAATTCTCCCGTCAAGTGAAGTAACCCTGCGCCTACCCTCACCCAGCTACTTTGTTTGGTGATCCTCCAAGTCTAGGTCCAAAAAACGGAACCAGGAGATGACCAACATCTAAAGTCTTCCGCATGTTCAGTCCTCTACCCTGAATTCCTCGAAAGTCTTGGGTTGAGAGGCTCCCTTTTCGAAAGCCATTGTAAAAGCCTGGTTGGTGATTTGAACATACAGAAAAATGGCGGGGGGTAGAAATGGTAACAACTGCAAATGGTGGTTTCAAGTACGTCTTACTTTCCATTCCCACCAATCAGATGATCCCCAAATG
This sequence comes from Symbiodinium sp. clade C Y103, assembly GCA_003297045.1. Classification (NCBI taxonomy): domain Eukaryota; class Dinophyceae; order Suessiales; family Symbiodiniaceae; genus Cladocopium; species Cladocopium sp. clade C. The sequence continues at coordinate 81,639 of BGPT01001897.1, forward strand.
TCGCGCGAAAGACTGTCGCAGGTCAGCCACCACATGGAAGCTGTCGCTTGGCCACATCAGACCTCAAGATCAGTTGGGTCCTACTTCTTCACTGCATATTGTTCAAAGATTAGCCCACAATGGCATACCACTTTTCCATACTTTTCCGTTTGTCTCAACGTTTTTCCATCTTTTTCCCTCACCTTTTTCTATCTTCTGGGATGATGCGGGGAAAACAGTTGACGCGATTTTTCCATGATGGACGGCTCAACCATCAAAGCAGACGAAAAAAAATCCGCTGGGAATCCAACATGGCAACGGTAAATTCTGCAGAAGCCATGGGTTTTTTTGAGTGGAAAATCATCTGTATAGATGGGTGTCAATGTATTTTCCATGATTTTCCTCTTTTTTTTTCCCCCATTTCCAGATCCCTAGAGCGTAAATATCTTGTGAAAAGACTGGGTCACAACCCAAGTGTTTCGAGGTTTTGCGATACGGATGGTGATCGAAGACCATCGCCTGGAGACCAAATTTATTCAGCTGGTGCAGTGCTGGGTATGGCAGTAGCGATTCAATCCTAAAGATCTAGTGGTATAGTTGGAGCATCATGGGAAACTGAATTGAAAGAGATGGTGGTGGGAGACTCTAAATTTGCGATTCTAGCTGTCTCGATTTTGGGGATAAAGCGTGGACGGGAACAAACTCTCAGCACCTCACTTGCATGTCACATATATAGTTGTGATCTCCTTCGTTATCACGCGAAGAGACGCGTGTCATACACAAGTCTAACCTGGCAACGGAAAATTCCGTTTGCTTTTTCAGGAACATGATCTATGGATGGAAACCCTTTCGTCTTGTGAGATGACTGAAGAGTATCGCAGCATGGCATGTTTTCTGTGCATGAAGCTTCCATGAAACCTCAATCGTACGCCTTGTCATGTTGTCAGATCCAAGACATTTTTTGCTCAAGAGGTATCATCTTTTTCCTAGTTTCCCTTTGAATCCTCAATGGAAAAAATGCTCCAAGTGAATGTTGCTTTGCCAAGCGGCGACAATCAATTCCTTTCCATTTCCCAGTCCTCCAATGTCAAAGAGCTGACAAGTCTGGCCGAGAAGTCCTTGGGCAAAAAGTTTCTTCGGCTAGTTCTAGCAGATGGACGCGAACTGGTTGACAAAAGTGAATCTCTGCAATCTGCAGGGCTTCAAGAGGGAGACTGCATCTTGGCCATTGTGCTTCAAGTACAAGTTGCCTCAACATTGAGAGCCTTTGCCTTGTGGTGCTGCGGAGGGGACAGGATCATCACATGGGGGGATCCAGATTCTGGTGGTGACAGCTCCGCAGTCCAAGATCAGCTCGGGAATCTCAGGAGTGTGCAGCAGGTGCAGGCCACATGGAATGCATTTGCAGCCATCCTATCAGATGGATCGGTCATTACATGGGGAAGTCCAGATTCTGGTGGTGACAGCTCTGCAGTCCAAGAGCAGCTTTGCAATGTGAAGCAGATTCAGGCGACACATCATGCATTTGCTGCAATCCTAGCAGATGGATCGGTCGTTTCGTGGGGCCAAGAAGTTGCGGGTGGTGACAGCTCTGAAGTGCAACATCAGCTCAGGAGTGTCCAGCAGATTCAGGCGACAAGTCGTGCATTTGCTGCCATCTTGGCAGATGGGTCTGTTGTGTCATGGGGCAGTCCAGCCTATGGCGGAGACAACTCAGCTGTCAAAGGCAAGCTCAGGAGTGTGAAGCAGGTTCAGGCTACAGGCTATGCTTTTGCTGCACTTCTGTCAGACGGCTCGGTTGTGACATGGGGCGATCGAGGATATGGCGGGAACAGCAGTGCCGTCCGAAATCAGCTGAGGAATGTGCGGCAGATCCAGGCCACAGATGTTGCCTTTGCTGCGATCCTCGCAGACGGGTCAGTCGTTACATGGGGCCAGGCAGCCCTTGGCGGTGACAGCTCGGCTGTCCAAGATCTGCTGGGGAATACGGCGCAGATTCAAGCTGCAGATCGGGCATTCGCTGCAATCTCTACATATGGAACGGTGGTTAGTTGGGGAGATCTAGCTCTCAGCCATGATTGCTGTACAGTGGAAGACCAGCTCCGGACAGTGCGAGAAGTTCAAGCCGCAGCTTTCGCGTTCGCTGCTATCTTGGAAGACGGATCGGTTGCTACATGGGGTGATCGAGCTGCTGGTGGTGACAGCCATGTAGTCCGAGATCAGCTCAGGAGTGTGCAACAGCTTCAGGCCACACGCTATGCATTTGCCGCGATCCGAACAGACAGATCAGTTGTGACTTGGGGCGATGGCGCTTTTGGCGGTGACAGCTCTGAAGTGGAACCTCATCTCAAAGGGGTGCAGCAGATTCATGCCACCCACTACGCATTTGCTGCAATCCTTGCAGATGGATCCGTCGTTACTTGGGGCGATCCAGGTGCTGGTGGGGACTGCTCCCGAGTCCGCCACCAGCTCACAGGGTCGTGGCCGTTCCAGTGAGCTGCATGTTCTGCGAGAAAAATCGTGGTGGGACGACCATCCTTTGTCACTGGAAACAACTGATGCTAACCATGACTGCGTTGTCACCTGGACTCCAGCCTTTCCACCCTGTCAAGATTGTGCCCTGGACATCCAACAGAAGTTCAACAGAGGGATTTTGCCCATGGTCTTTCGGACATTCAACTCATTCAAATGGGTCAAGATTCTGTGCCCCAAAATCCCATGCTGTCCAATGGTTTCCTCATGTTTCCTAGAAATTGGACCAGTCCATTTGTCGCCTCAAGCTTCATTGTTGGAATTCGCTGGCAGTAAATGTGGATCCAAGTCTTACAGGAGTTTTGCCCCATCCCATCCCCAAATCAATCTGAATTTCAGGACCCAAAAATAGCCAATTTAGGTACCAACCATTTCAATGGCCATGAACCAAATCGTGACTCATCCGGCTTCGTTGCAACCCTCGAGGCCATACACATTGCTGGCCTATGGCCTCTGTGACCAGGCTGTGTCAACGGTCCACTTTGGCAGAAACCACATCCGAAACGGATCCGAATGTACTTTGAATGCGCTTTGGAAGTGAAAGAATCCCAGACATCTGAATTCATTTTCTTCAACGTCAAGTCCAGATGAAGGAGAAACTTTGTTTGACGTTTGACAATGTTTAACATGGTCATGAAAATGAACATGGAAGGGCAGAGTCAAGTGCGCTCCCAGATTCTTTACTTGGATGTGCATCCCAGTTGGAATGTGGATAATTATCAATGTTGCGTGGTCGGAAGCAGTTGAATTTAATTACAGAAGTGTATTACAACTCATAACATATACATGATACTTATATGATGAGTCATCCACAACAGGCCATTGTGCCGCTTCACCTGAACAAGGGTGACTTGGTGCGACCCTCGGTCAGGGTTTTTCAACCGGTGAAGCATGAACCAAGGAAACATACAGATCGATACAGATTGGCTGGTCACTTTTGTTTTTTGAATTGAGAACCTGACTTTTGAGTATTGCAATCATTTTTACGGCGCAACAAATTGGAAACTCGACAAGTTTCAACCGTTTTTGTTGAAAGTTTGCGCCGTGGCGATGGCCGTTTGCACAGAGGTAGGTTCAGGACACCCCAGCCGCGTAACAGGACAGAACTGAGACCATGCTGGGTGCCAGGACCTCAGATTTGACCGACTGATGAGGGGATCCAAGCAGGGCTTGATGTGGCGTCTCTTGCTTTAAACAGGGGAAAATACATTGAGCTATCTGTCACCTGTCGTTTGTTTGTCTATCTGTCTCTGTCTATGGTTGCACAATCACATATAATATCACACAATATAAATCAATGAATTAATAATTATGCATGTATAATCATATATATATAATATACATATATATATATAATATTATAAATTATATGATAATTGTCAATACATATTGACGGGTATCCATGACATGCGTCGACTTTCCAGGTTGTATGCACAACCTGGAGGGGATCGCCCCGAGGTCATGAACGAGTACAGACAGCGAGGAGTAATCCAGACACAGGCCACACTGTGTGCACGTCCCACCGGGTTTTAGGCCGTTTAGGCCTTGGCTTGTGGTTAGGTCTTGAATTTCAAGAGTTGGACATCACCTCGCGCTACATTTTTTGTGCTATGGTTTTTTTTCCATAGATCACACTGTTGTTTCATGGTTGGATTTGACATGTTTTTGGGTTGACATCCACCAACCCCCCACAGTACTCTGCAAGATCTTCCAGCACAGTGGGTTTTTTTCACACGGAACAGCTGGGGCAACTTGGCCAACGCTGCAGGTGCTGTTCATCGTTTGGAACTTTGTGAAAGTTCAGAAGGACTTGGAAGTGCATCCACAATTGGCCATGGAACATATGGAACAGTTGTAAAATGAAAAATCTTATAGGAACACCCAAAAAGGTAAATTACCGCTATTTATGGTAGGACATGATTTTTCTATTTTGTTGGGGGTTGCGACAGTTTTACCTGTTTTAAAGGGGAAATTGTCAGAACTTGCGATCAGCAGGTTTTTTTTTGTTAACTACGCGCTGCTCGCCGGGACATCCAAGACCATCCAGGTTTGGAATGTTTCCAAGATGAGATGTTTGAAGATGTTCAGCCTCTGCCCACCAATGAGTGTTTAAATGGGAAATTCATTGTACATGGGGATTTTCCATTGCCACGTTTGATTATCATACGGTAATGGGCTTTTAAGCTTCTTTTTTTAATGGAACTCTGTGGGAAGATGATGGGACATAAGTTATCTAACCAATAATTATGGGTAAGTTTGTCACCCACTAAACTGGCAATCTTAATCAGGAAAATGCGGTTTTTGGGTATCTTAATTTCCGACAAGCCTAGAGGAGGTTGTGACCAAAAGACAGGTGGTTGTCACAATAATCTGCCAAAGCTTCTTGTGTTCTTGCACTCCTGAAAGACATGACTCAGAATCTCCTTGTTCTTTTCTACCCTCCGTAGATACGATTGACGGTTTCTGTTGACCCTTGTGGGTTTCTCGACTGCCATCCTTCGATGTGTGAAGTATCTTGCACTTGATCCTTGCTTCAATCACTCAATTCTTGAGGCTAAGCGCAAACCCATTTATTTTGTCGCAATCTCAATGAATCTCTCGATTTCTATCGGCTACATCCCCAGTTTGGCCGGTTTTTTACTGTAAATCCCACGCGGCAGGACGAACCTATGGACTACCGAGGCATGCCAATACCCTTCACTCCAACCAAGGTGTGAGTCCTGGCCAAAATTTTAAGTTAGAAATCATCAATGAAGACTCAGTGCTTGAAGAAATATCTCTTCATGTATATCTTACTGTAAGAGCCCAACATTCAAAGCAACCCTGAATCATTACGGAAGACCATCTTCAATGGTTGTTGATTTATCACTTTTGGGGATATTTAGCCTCAAGCGATCAATCTAATCAACTGGGGTGTATTCATCCGGGGTTGACACTACGTGCATTTTGGCTGCTGGCAAACATATGGATGGAATGCTCTATCTGAGCAAAGAATCACGCTTGATCAAGCTGTGATGTATGCAATGCCACACTCCATGCTGTCAATATGTGCCGCCTACATAGCTGCGTCTCAAAGTTGAACCCCAGTTGACTTCTGTGCCGTGTGGACCAGTTTCTCAAAGATGGTTCACCACGACGGCCCTGTGACATATCATTTCGGGGGACACCATTTCTTTTTTTTTCCACGTCTGCTCCATCATTAAAAATCCAAAAACATTGAACCCCCATCCAGACAGAATCCATTGAAGTCAACCAATAGCCCCATTTCGGCCAGGTGTGCATGGACATCTTGGAGTCCTGCAATGCGCGACTGTACAGAAACGCCCAGGTGCGGACGCTGAAAATCTTGGGGATTTCGTGACTGGTTTTGGGATGATGTGATTTTGGGAGATCATGGGATAGAATGGACATATAATGGGTATACTGGATATAAGAGGATGTGATGGGATACACCTGATATTTTTGTCTAGACTGGTAGGTGTACTGTACATTATGTATGATATGGGGTTGCCTTCAATGAGGAGGACCCCAAGTTATTATCCAAATTAAACAGGTCATTTTTGATAAGGGGAAACAAATGGTTTAGGGCATCCTGTTTTTAAAAAATACCCACATGTTCATGGTGAAGAATAAGAATGAGTAAACTTTCAGGTATATACTGTACGTCCCGGCACTTGGTGAAATCGGAATCTCTTATTTGGTGAAAGCTTAATTTTTGCTGGTTCTGGTTCATATCCCCAAGGCTTCTAATTTTGACCCTCCGTGAGTTTCTTAAAGTATGAATGACACATTAATAGTGGGATGAAAATGCAGATACCCTCTGGTAAACTAACATAAGTATGGAAAATCACCATTTTTAATGGGAAATTCAACTATAAATAGCCATTTTCAATAGCCATTTTCAATAGCCATGTTAGTTTACCAGAGGGTATATCATGATATACCAGCTAAATGTCGGTGTTAACACCGGGTCTTTGGGTTTTGATCCGTAGGGCCATATCTATCATTTCTATTCATTTCTTCATACTGTGGAAGATCTACCGTACAGGAACCTCAGACATGCGGGTAAATGAATGTAAATGATAGACAACTGTAAGTTCCATGAATTGCCGCCACTGTAATGTTTCCTTTCAGTGAATCTATCCCAGACTTGCATCAAGGGAACCTTATGAAAATAGAGCTGGATTCTTACAGGCAAAAGTCAAATATCGTGAATGCGCTTTAACCCAAGCTATCAAATGTAATGCAACCCTAACCACCTGTGATCGTTGAGATACTTCGCTTGGAAACTTGGAGTTCCGCCCCAGGAGTTGCCGGGTCTCTTCGTGCACACGCCCGCATCACAGGTGGGGGTCAAAATGACGGCATCATAGATGGCAGGGTCATAAATAGGATTTTCCCGTTAGACATAGGATAAACATGGGACAAGACTATAGCAAAGCCAATTTTGAATGGTGCCCTCCGGCAATCATTTCACCATGGCTGGCTGGACACTTTTTCATGTAGTTGGAGCGTAGTTCGCCCCAAGCTCCTGGTGTTTCGTGAGGTGGTTTATGACTCGTCAAGATCGTGATTGGACCAGAAGAAATGGAGAGATTCACCAAGAAATATGGACTTTGAAGCAGAAATCATGGTCAAAGACATAGATGGTGACATCATATGTTATATAAACAGCATTTCTGATTTAACCCCCATATTTGTTGATATCTATAATATAGATTATGATAGTATTTCTGAATGGTTTGTTTGATGGAGGTGATCAGAATCCAACAGGGGAAACCCGATCAACCAACGGCTGACTGCCCACTTTTTGTGTAACAACGGTAACCTCCTACAACCACAACCAATGGGTATCTGTATAGCTAACCCCAAAAAGATAGAATTGGATGATATGTTTATTCAACATAGCTATGGAAAATCACAGTTTTTGATAGGTAAATGAATCATGAAACATCTATACATGGGCCATTTTCCACAGCAATGTTAAACAACCAGAGGGGTAAGTTCCGAATCTAAAATAGTGGTGGATGACTTTGCCATTTTTTTGGGGTACCTGTGATGACAGATGGTATACCAGCCAGCCACCCCTTTAAGTGTTTTTCCCATAGAGAGATAATTGGGTGTCACCCAGCTTGGGGATGCGGAACCTTTCTGGCGTGTGGCTGTATCAGAGTTGTCGAAAGACTGGTGGGACCCCATCAGGGTATAAGGGCTTTGTCCGAAAGTGCGGCACGTTTTCTCTTGGCAAACCCAAATGCACTCTGAAAATCTCTGATGTGTGCATTGCTGGTCTGGCTAGATGACCTTGATCGTGATCCCGCATCCAGATGCAGGTTCACCCCATGCCACTTCATCGTCCATTCGAATCCTCAACTCAAAATCATTCCCCAAAACCATCCCATCGAATCTAATCCCATCGAATCCCAGGTTTCATCGTAAAAAACCATGGGTCAACAACCCGCATGGTATTTCGCCTCACCTGACAGGTGGATTTCATCAAATGCTCCACGGCCGTCCTCAGGGTACTGGCCGACAACGTCCGGGAACTCAAGGGTTGCATCCCTGTGGGATGCGGGTGTGTCAACAGCCTCCAAATAGCAATTTTGAAGAGGGAAAATGATGAGAAAGCAATGAATAAATAACCAGTGGATTTAGGGGTATCCAAGTTTCAGACAAACCCAGATCCTTGGGATGAGCATCCAGCTATACCTGTGAAAAAGAAGGGCAGCAGCGACTTTGCTGAGCGACTTTTTCACTCAGCGACCCCTTCGCTGACGCGCCTCTTCTCGCTGCTACTTCGTCTCTGAACAGCCATTGTCTCGACTACTTCTGCTCCGGGCTGTTTTCCACCTACCTCCTCTGCAGCTTCTGCAACCCAATTCTTCTCTTTGCGCAGCCAGCACAGTGCGTTTTGCAACGTCCAGCTACAATCCCGCATAGCACAAGAGTAGCACTATGGTGCAAGGCTACCTTGCGCGCAGCCGTTACAATTCGTTTAGCAACCTTCAGCTGTAGTCCCGCTTTGCTGAGTCGACCAATTTCCCCGCAGCGCTGACAATGCAAACTCGACCAAACAAATTCGGCGCTGCTTGGTCCGCCTGGAAAGGGACGAAGCATGGTTTCAATGGCTCCACCTGGCTCCACCCAGGAACCTGCCAGCTACTTTCGAACACACCTGCCTGCATCGCCCGCAACGGATGTGCAAAAGAGGGCTGGTCCGCGGTGAGACGGCCACGAGGGGGGCCTCTGCTGCGACCCTGGCTGATGGTTCCGTTGTGGGGCGATCGAAGGCATGGTGGTGACAGCTCTGCAACCCAAGATGAACTTGCACACTTGTAGCCAATGCTGCCAACATGCGTCCCCTCTGATGGTGTATATTAGAGTTTTCTTCCGCTGTTGCATAATGAAGTCTACAAAACTACCACATTGCATGCGTCAGAATTTTGTTTCAACGGTTGGGGACCACATTTTGGGATGCACGAATATGAGAATAAATGGGTCAAGAGCCCAACTGTTGGTCTAGTTTCTAGACAACCATGTTCAAACTATTTCATCTTCAATGTATTTCATTTCTTTCCTTTATGCACATTTTTTGCCAGCGAACGGACAAAATTGCATGTTTGGATAGCTATGAGAGTTGGGGAGCTGCCTCCGTCAATAAAGGGGCCAGGTTCATCTGATGCATCCAACATGTGAAACCTGGCGAGCTCACATCCCAAAGATGTTGACAGAACGGGCGAGTTGATATGTTGGGATGTGTTCAGAACAGACCAATTTGGCGGTTTATTTTGAGTTATCCCACACACACACACAGACAGTGTGTATTGCACTATATAGTATATATATATATACATTTTTTTTCTTCATATATTGCTCCATTCTCATTTGGACCCGGCACGGAATGAAGGGTTCTTATACCATTGATTTTATTTGGACAAACATACTGATTGATCGGTCATCATTTGTAGGATCGACCGGTCATCGAAGATGTGAGGATTTTGATGCGTTCGGTGTCAGCATCTGCACGGATTTTGATTTTTCCATGTCATTGTCTATCTGTAGATAGATCATATTGTGGGTCAACATCTCGAAATACTCGTGTGGGGAATTGCAAAGATTTCCTGACCTATTTCCTTCATTTTTTGGGAGGGGTTGCCATCCTTTGTCAGTTTCATACGTTTTTTTTTTTCAAATATCTTGCGTCTTCAAAGGTCCTCAAGCCCTCTGAAGAGCTGGGTCTTCCCGTAGCACCTTGGCGCGAAGCAGCGAAGTCGGTGCGGATCACTGATTTTTTTTCGGGAGGATGGGGGAGCAACCCTGATCTGCGACATATCCTGGGAGTGTTCTTTTTTGGGGGGGTCTCAGATGTTTTGGTGTTGGATTCTGAACGGTGGTTGTTGGGATGCCGTCCCTGGAAAATCCCAGGTTTCTTGTTGCGGGATGTTGCGGGGTGGTTCCTTATAAGTTGAGGCAGCATTTCGTCTAGTTGCGATGCAGGAACCCCCCCGCTCCGCGCCCCCTAACTGATGTGGCATCCACATCAACTCATGGCCTCCTTCCGCTTGTGTCCCTCGAAGTGAACCGAGGCTGAGATGGAAGCCAGAATAAGCGAAAGTGGCAAGAAGACCATGAAGTCACAGACCCAGAACTTTGAGCATCGCAGGTATGAGTATTTCATGAGTCTGGTTTGTGTGCAAATCACGGAATTGTCCCATTGATCACCTGATTTTGATATATTTTTAAATAGACCAAGATGCGATCAGTGACTGTTTTCTGCTTAGATGTTTGAAACACACATCTGTAACATACCATGTTGTGTACGAGAATGGGGGATAATACACACAGATTCATATATGTATATGCATTATAGACAGATATATGATGATATATGTATATAGATACATACATCTGCAGATGCACATATACACCACTTGAGCATGGCAACCGCCGTGCTTTCCTCGTGATCACCCCCTTTCGGTTTGAACGGCCGGTTCCCAGGTTCCAGAGTGGGGACATCGCTTACGACGCCAAGGCGTTCGGTGATCTCAAGGGCCTTTCTGCATCCAATTCTCATAGCAATACCCAATGGAGAATAGATGGTTTTGGGTCAAAATTAAAGACCTGGGGAACCAGAGATTTGAGTCTATTTTTAGTATTAAGCATCCAATTGTTTGGGATACCTCATTTTGACCCATACCCAGATCATCAGTTCTGAATCACTTTGAATCCACAATAGATCATGATATGTGGGAACAAGGAATAATACCTTACCATCTAATTGGTAGAAGAGCTCATAATCAGAGGTGACATGGAGAATTGAGGTAGCGGTAGCATATATTTAATTCCAAACAACTGATAGTGAGGTAACAGAAATACCTAATTATAGATGACCACTATATGAAGCTATTGTCCGGTGGGTGGTCAACGGGATATTTTATGATATTTTCCGTTTTCATTCCCAGCAGGCTGGTAGTTCGTTGCGCTTTGTGTTTTTTTCGTCTCTGAAGTTTCTGTCTCAGCAAATGGTCAAGTGGGCCGCTTAGATGCAGATAAAGTTTCGAAACATCCTCCGTGACAATTACAGTACTCCCGATCTGCTTCGTGTTTGTTTTCAACATTCTTCATGCCATCCTTCTCATGACCCAACAGAATCCCATGAAATTCCATGAAGTTCCATTAGATCCCATTAAATCACCATTAGATCACCATTTTCGTTGGTTCAATCCCCATTGCGCACCTGTCACCCAGCAGCCACAAGCAGACCATCAGGGCGAGACCATCAGTAACGTCATGGATGGGCTGAAGCAGCTGGAAGAGAAGTTCGAGGCGAAATGCAGGGGGGGTGATGTCATGGATTTTCGCGGATTTCACCAACAAACCATGGTGATGTAATGGTGATTTTCATGGGTCATTTTAGGGTGCTTTTATGGGATATAATGGAGATATAGTGGAGATATAATGTGAAATCCTCAGCAAATTCTATGATAAATGGAAGTTTATGCCTGGGAAACCCAAAGTATCTATAAAGGGTACAAATGCATAACTTTCCATTGCCAGGTTTGATTTCCAAAGGGTGGATTGGGGGGTGATACTGGATACATCAGTGTCAATGGTAAAATCTCGGGATTTTGCCAATACCACTGCTCTCATGTATGTATGATATGTAAGTGTATTATAAAAATAGCATGTATAATCTGTTTGTTTCGTCATGATGGTTTCAAGCAGCGTGCGTTGAGGTCCTGAGTTTCCAATCATTTATTCATTGGATTGGTTTAAGGGAAAATTTACAGGAAACCTCTATATTTGATGGTAAAAACCATGGTTTACTGTAAATTTTCCCATTAACCAATCCATGAATTTATGGAGGGATCCATTTTTTCCGTAGGTCCAGTGTGGGAAGCCACCGCCGCTTCGCAGGCCATGTCTTTGAGCTGAGGGCGTTCCAATCTCAACGCTGGGGGTCGATTCGGCGGTTGATGGATGTTGTCGTCCCTGTGAGGTGTCAAGGGGATCGTTACAAAAAGAAAAGTATGTCATGGTATATCTATATCATGGAATCTTATTAATACTTTTGTGCATACACTGCAGCCATCTGCAACCATACCTTCTATCCCTTCTAGCATCTTGTGACTTCAGGCTTCCCCACATGTGTCAAGGCCGTCAGGGTGTGTTTGGAGGAACCTTTCTGTGATCCGGTCGCCGAGGCCGTTGAAAGTGGATTGTAGATTGGCAGATTGTACAGCTGTATTCTACGAATCTCAATGTGACATACCTTGCTTTGAAAAAAAACGAGCGTGACGAGTCGTATCCGTCGATGGCATCGTTTTATAGATAGAGATCATCTCTATTGAGATTCACTATGAATCATGAGAAAACCAAACACTTCCAGTCTATGACGAATAAAAACGAGTCCCGGAGGGATCAATCATTTTTGAGATATCTAATGATATCTATATCTATATCTATATCTATATCTATACCTATATCTATCTATCTATCTATATATATATATATATATATCCAACTTCATTTTCAACAGCCAAAAAAAATTGGCCATGGGAGAAATCCACCGATGCCTGGATCGTGGCCATCACCCCAGTTCCGTTTCCCGCTTGAGTGGCCGGCCTGGGCCGGGCGCGTTTTTGGAAGCTGGCTGGAGGCTCAGATGTTGTGTTTTTTCTGGTGGTTGCCATGGTTTGAAGATTGATGCAACTGGAATGGCCATGATTTCTCGGACGAAACATTTGGTGTGGGACAGTGGGACAGATATAGAAAAATCGGACAGAAAGCAATCGCAATTCCAGTCATCTTAATTTTCTGTAAAAAACCTCGACCAGACATCACCCAAGTAGAACATGATATTTTAGATGATATGTCTTTTTTCTCCAATCACTAAAACATTACCATAGCCAAATCTTACACTGTAGAAAACTGACTTCTCTATGGCTGACTTTTCATGATTTTTCAGATGCAGCAAGGTGATCTTCGCAAGCCATGTCGCAGGTGGGGCTGGGAAGGGTAGAAGCAGCAGGGAAATCCGGTGAAGCATAGATGCTGACCACTACTGTGCGATACATATCCACATGGAGATGGTGTATGAAGATGTGGAGATGTTTCTTATCCCTATCTTTATACATAGTACGGATGGATCGATTGTTAGAAAATAGTTTCACTATGGCACATACCTGACAATTCAACCGCATATAGATAGGAGTCAGCCATGGGGCTCATGCTGAGCCCAGGCCGGGGGGCAGAAGCCTGCGGCGAACCGCATGACGCTTCAGGCTAGCGGTTGCCATGTTTCTTTGCGCTGGTGATATGATGTGGTCAATAGCATATCAATAGGATATGACTTGATACAACAGCAAAGCACGGCTTTATGTTGCATCTACAGGTAGTACTGTGACACCGTGGTACATGAATTATATATATATATATTATACATTCAAGTATACTTCGCATATAGCAATTCAAGCGTATGTAGATTTTATGTACACATCATGTTACATCATCTTACTAACTATATCTGACTATATATACATTATCAGTATATTTCATATACTATTACAATCTATTCCATGTACCAGTACCATATATTCCTATTATTCATATATATATAATATACATATTTGGACCTTGAAACTCTGCCTGCAGACCTTCAAAGCGCGCCTGGGCGGAGCTAGCAAAGGTGCGCGGAAGTTCTGGGGATCTTCCTGGGGATTCTGTGGCTTAAAGGGATCATCTGGAGGTTTCCTTGAATGAGGGTACCCCCAAATCATCCATCTCAATGGGATTTTCCATTATAAACCCTCCATTTTGGGGAAATTACCCCTATTTCTGGTTTAACCCCCAATTTACCCTCTGGTGATTTGACATAGCTATGGAAAATAGCCCATCTATAGATGATTTAGCTATCAAAGATGGTGATTTTCCATGATTTACCCTCTGGTTATTTAATGTAGCTATGGAAAACCACAGTTTTTGATTGGTAAATCCTTTTTATCATCTATAAATGGGGCATTTTCCATAGCTATGTTATATAAATAACCAGAGGGTAGATGCGCTCTTTTTACATGTAAAAAAACACATGAAACTCATGGATGAGCGGAAAATGAAGCACATTATATGTTGATGCATCATTTTTATTCAACCAAGTAGACCAATTGTTTTATGGTCAATGAAATGACATAAATTAATGGATGTTTGGGTCATAGCCAGCAATATGATATTGGTTTGTCCCAAGATTGAGGGGGGCCACCATTTTCTGGTCATTTTTGAGTGAGGAAAATTATTTTCTCAACCTTGATATTTTGGGTTACCCCATTTTTAGACAAGCACAAAGATCAACATCTAGGACAATATTTATGGAAGATTCCTGAAATATATCAGATATATTGCATGGCACCGTGCCTGGTAATTTTGAACTCAAGGTCGCGACACAGATTTCGCACCCCAGGTTCATGGTGAATCATCGGGATGAAAGTGGACATCGACCAACAGAAACAAATTGATACATCGATATGGGTGAGACGTATCAACCGCCAACAATGGATGTTTTACCACAAAAATAATGACCTAAAGTTAGCGGGCTTGTTGGGCACATCATTTTATCGATGCCAGGCTTTAAGCTCCTGAAAAAGAAGCGTGACGCGCTCAAGGCAAAATTTCAGGTGGGCAACTCAGTCCAAAGGGTGCCAGCTGTGCCGATCATCAGCCAGGGGTCTCTATACATTTTTCTTGATATATAATATATAACTATTTCAATCATCGCCATCACCTGTCAAAATCCCCAAATGAAGCATTGTGATCCCAAAGCTTTTTACATATATCATTTGACATCGGTGTGAAAGAGGGATCAGTTATCCGTCGGAGAAGGTGATGTTCAAACAGGATATGGATATGTGATGATATGTGTGTATATATATATATATTACATATTATACTATGATTATACATATTTTATGATGTGTATATATACAGTTACATATTATACTATGATTGTATATACATATTTTCTAAGGACCCCCAAGCAGGAATCTAAAGCAGCAAACATCGAGCTGAGTTCAGGCGCTGCTGAAAGAAATCGTGGACACCAAGTTGAAGGTTGGAGATGTCAAGCGCACAATGAAGGAAAACGGGGAGACAGTCCCAGGCAGAAACTGTGAAGTTCCACTTCTAGGTAGGCGATGTGTTTAGATACCCTCTGGTAAACTGACATAACTATGGAAAATCACCATTTTTAATGGGAAAATCCACTATAAATGGTCCATGTTCGTTTAATTACCAGAGGGTATGCATGATCTTAGTTTACCTCAAAAGAGTGGTCAGTGATTCATTCACCTGAGGTCCACAACCCCACATCAAGGAAACCCATGCTGGTTGGTTGTTCCAAACATCGTTCATGTTCCACCTTTTTCCCCCATAGTTGACATAATGATCCAAAAATTGACTCGGTATGAAGGGCTCATTTAAATCCATTTAAAACCATTTAACTCCATTTAAACCAATCTGAACCTATATTAAACCCATATGAACCTCCCACTTTCAAAGCCCAGGAAAGCTTCACCCAAAAAACACACATCGGCCTCCGGCGTCAGGTGGGCGAAGGCCTTAAGGAAGGTGCTTTCGCCTTAGCCAAGGCACACTATGTCAGATGCCTCAGTGCAGTTGAATTGACATCTGAGATGCCAAGATTTGCCGATGATTCACCAAATTTTGGGCCGATTTGGATGGTTCAAACTTCAAAACCTGTTCCAAACGCATGACACATATTAAAGTATAGTAGAAATAACCCAACTTAGGCTGCTTTTTGGTCTCAAGTTTGATTGTTGCTTCTCCAGTTTTGAACGAAAACAACGGGAGGATCCCAAAGTGACAAGTCATTTTTTCAGTGAGTTGAAAGGATCTGAAGTCTTGGCTGCAAGTCACATCCCTTGCTGATTTTGATTGAGGGAGGTTGGAGGTTGTACTCAGATGATCTCAGATTGTTTTATGGGGAACCCCGCATGTTTGTTTCTGTTTGTTTCTTAAATTCCAATTTTATTGCTGACACCGACATTTTGTGATTGGAACATCCACTGCGGACGGGGGCTGCTTGATCTTGGTGCATGAATTCTAAGGCCAGTTCGGGTGACGATATCTCCTCAACGGTCGGAAGCTAAGACAAAAGATCAGTTCAGGATAGGAGTTATTTTGTGGTTGATGGGGGATGAAGATCCACCCAAATTTACGAAAATTTGGTGTGAAAACGTGAACAGACCCAGATCTTGCATCTGAATTCGAACTAATGAGCCATCGAGAACGGTTTCCGCTGGGGCATCTTGCAAGTTGCTTGGCGAGGTTTGGTAGTGACAAATGTTTGTTGATGTATATTCCGGCCAATATATATCAACTTCATGACCGATCTCGGCGCAAGTGATTAATGGATAGAAGTTGTATAGGAATGTGATCCCAATATCCTACATGTTCACCCACGCCGTTTCAAGAGGCTCTCCATCCCCAAGACTTCCGAACTTCCGAAAGCCCTGCGTTTTCAGGTCATTGAACGGGCAAAGAGGCGACTGCAAATGGCTCCAAATGGCTCTGTGATTGTTTGCCGGTGCCGTGAGACACCGATGATGTCTCTATGAACATGGATGTTTGGAGCTTGCGACTTATTTTTGGCTATGAACATCCACAGCTACATGACAGATTTGTCATTTTCTGTGGCATTCCCGAGATTTCGAGTTTTTCGGGTTCCCCTCATTCTTGTGCAGCCCACCCACCTAGGGACCTAGAGTCTTTAGAGTCCCAGAGCTGAAGTCTTCGGCAGAGGCCGTCCATCACCACGAAGCTCTATCCAGACAACGTGGCCGGCGTGTCGATTCCCGTGTTCAAGATGAACTACGACGCGACCAAGGCTTGCCAGCCCCCAGGTATAATCCCCAAGGATTTTCCTGTTAAATAGATGGGAGATTTAGAAACCATTTGTATTGATGTAGGATGATGTAGGTTTATGGCATTGGATTTGTGCTTGATTCGTTTTTTGTGGGTTGGTTGATGATGTAGTGAATCTCACCAGTTTAGGTGAATATATAATCAAACAACCCCAAATTCAAGATCCGGGAGCACGCATCCAAAAATAGTCCCAATATTTTGTTCCTCAAATTCGCAATTTGCGTTCCTGAAATCCACTCCTGGCTTCATTCCTTTCATTTTTGCACTTAAACGCCGATCTCTGTGCAGTCCCCTCGCTTTTTCTAAAGTCAAACTCCGATGCTTTGTGTAGGTTCTAACTCCATTTCTATTTCGAAAAAACTAATTAAAGCTCCAACGTTTTCCGCTTTGACCCCCCCATTAGTTCATAAATTTGGAGTTGGTTTCTATAAAGCTCCACTCTTTCGGGGGGTACCCCCAGTTGACTCCTCATGTCATGTGGGTCTAAACCCAATCGACTTCAGGACTCGAGCGCCCAGAGCATCGGCGTGGCATGTGGTGGTGCGGTGATCAATGCAGCACGGGAGACCTATCGCAAGGCAGCGGAACTCTGGAAATCTGGTGGGGATGGGTTGGGTTGTCTTGGGCTGGGTTGGGTATGGGATTGGATATGGGCTGATCCCTGAGAAACGGATTTGAATAGGATTTAGCAGGATTATATTGGTAGTACGTCCATATCGAACAGAATTTGACGGAAAATGTAGGATCTACATGGATCTACCCAATGAATGATGCCCAGGTTCATGGTTCTCCTTTTCCTACGAGTTGGCTCATAAATAGCGGAGTTCCCATCATGAGCAAGTTATACAAGGTGGTGCCCCCTAGCTATAAGTTGGTTTATACAAGTTGGTTTATACAGCCATCTGCAGATATATCTACCATCAACTTCAACGTTGGGATGAACAGTTGGGCCTTGTTACGGCCTTGTCGGATTTTTGGACACTGTTCAGGTGCTTTACCAATGAGGTACTTGGTTCCCCGAGTTTTGTCAGTGACACCCCCCTATCCGTGTTGATTAAAGCTTCAAAGTGTATCAGTTGTTCTCCTGTTTGTTGCTTGACATCGGATAGCCCCCATCTTTCTCAATTTCAATCTCCGTCTTCCTCAGGGGATAGCATGGGATAGGTGAATGCCTAAAATACATCAAAACAATTCAAAACACCTAAACATCCTAAACCTTTGGGGGGTTTAACACATCATTTCACATGAACCATGGGTGAACTGACCCCCAGGCGGTGATCAGCCTGGTGAAGTTGGCGTCCCTGCAGACTGCCTTCCATACCCTGGACGAGGCAGCTGAGGGGGTGTCGAAAGCATGGGAGTTTCATTGGGAGTTTCATGGGAATATCATGGCGATTTTCATGAGACAGTCCCAGGCAGAAACTGTGAAGTTCCACTTCTAGAGTAGTAGGCGATGTGTTTAGATACCCTCTGGTAAACCAACATAGCTATGGAAAATCACCATTATTAATGGGAAAATCCACTATTTCTATGGCCATTTTCAATAGCAAACTGTTCGTTTACCAGAGAGCAATGGATTTAATGGGTTTTGATGAGATTATCACGGGATTATGATCTGGCTGTTGATGGAATATAATTGGGATTCAATGGAATATACAACCAGCAACCATATGATGGTTGTCTCAAAATGAGGAATCTACCCCCCAAATGGCAATTTGACTATTTGAAGGACAATGAGAATCAATCAGTGGATTTGGGGTCCTTAGGTCCTTATTCATCCAATATTTTGTGGGAGCCATGGATACCAGTGTAGCAATCAGCCATGGACACCTGGACACACCAAGGTAAACATCAGCAGCGACATCCTCCAAAATCTGTTCTATTACTTTGCAGTTTCATTTACATACATCCAGTTTAGATGCAGGTTTCTTGGGACCCTTGCCTTTTGTTCCAGTGGTCTTAAAGAACTACGTACAATCAATGTGGATCCATCCACTATCATACACCCCTGGATTTCATGAGAAAACCAATTTTCCACACATTGACTGATTAGAGTAATCCATTTGTTTGATGTCGACACCATTTTTCAGAACTTAGCCATGGAGAACAGCCCCCTCCCGGACCAGGAGATAAAGATGACCAGCCGGCGCGTGAATGCCTTGGAGTATGTGTTGATCCCACGGATCGAAGATATCATTCACTACATCACCCAGGACACGGTTTCGGGAAACGACCCCTGAAACAAGGTCGGGAAAGGTTTGATTCCCAAGGGAGTCTGGCTGAACTTAGGAACAAGAATGGATATTTTTTGCAATATTTTCCAAGAGAGATGGTTCGAATTCGATGGCAGTTGCAGGACACAAGAACAACGTACGCAGCACACCATGCTTTTTTTGTGCGGGGACGGTACGTTGCTGCAGGAAATGGACGAACAGGCGAGAGAAGAGTTCTTCCGCGTTAAGAAGGCCCTGGCCAGAGACGTTGTGAATGACCGGCTGGTGCCACCCTTTTAGGGTCCTAGAAGACTTCTTCAAATCTTCATGTTCTTTTTTGGCTGACAACCCTGGCAGCTCTTACTTTGCGGGCCTCAACAAAAATGAAAAGGAACCCAAACAAATAAAAAAATTGAATCCAAGAGTCCATTCATTTGGTTTGTCTTTATATAGACCCAATCACCTCCCAGTGCATGGGAGGTGGGTGGTTTCCCTGCTGCCAGGTGGTGGAAAAGAAGAAGATCAAGCTGCAAAGGGAGAAGGCAATGCGGTGCAGCAGATTGGGGTTGGCAGAATATTCATGGGATGTTGAACAACAAAAACAAGGGATAAAGGGGAAAATAATGGGGATATGTTGATATGAATTTCATGAATCCATGAATACAATGGGATAAATTGGAACATAGTAAGATAAGTTACGGGGGTTTACCGGTCAACAGTTAAGGCCCAGGGGACAACAGATGGACTGGTCAATGAAAACAACTGTGGATGAGGCTGTTGTTTCCTCTGTTCATGGGCACAATGGAAACTTGCCATCTGACTTTGGGTTAAAGCGGTGTATTCCCTATCCAAAGTCCACGGCACAACATGTCTTGGCATGTGCCAACTCAACCAACACATCGCATTCTCAGAGGGCTTTGGATTTCAAGAGAAGCTCGAGCTGGCCCAGCTACCCTCTGGTAAACTAACATAACTATGAAAAATCACAATTTTTAATGGGAAAATCCACTATAAATCAGAGGGTATTCCTTGGTTTCAATCCTACGGGGGAGGATGATCTCAGCTAACTTCCAGCCATACTGCGCCCATATCCGTTGGGGATGGGTTGAAATCACCAACCAACATGAATCAACTTTCGCAGAGTTTGGCTCAGCTTGATCCTTGGAGCCAAGTGGAAAAAGAAAACACCTTGAAATTCCAGAGTCTTCCAATGTGGGCGTTTTGAAAGCTCTTGCCCAGAAATCTTTCGGGCGAGGATTCCTGAGGCTTGTCACCGCACAGGGGCGCCATCTCCTTGATCCCCTAGAATCTGTGCAAGCTGCAGGTCTTCAGGATGGAGACACTCTCACGGCCATTGTGCGAAAGGCCGAGATAGCCGCGACTCATCAAGCCTTTGCTCTTTGGTGCGTTGGAGGTGACAGTATCGCCACATGGGGCGACCCAGATCGAGGTGGTGACAGCTCTCATGTCCAAGAGCAGCTCCGGAATGTGCAGCGGGTTCAGTCCACGGATCGTGCATTTGCCGCAATTCTGTTGGACGGCTCCGTTGTTACGTGGGGCGAGCCAGATTCTGGTGGGGACAGCTCTGAAGTCCAAGAGCAGCTCCGGAATGTGCAGCAGGTTCAGGCCACAGGTTCTGCATTTGCCGCCATTCTGTCAGACGGCTCAGTTGTGACATGGGGCCAGCCAGATTGTGGTGGGGACAGCTCTGAAGTCCAAGAGCAGCTCCGGAATGTGCAGCAGGTTCAGGCCACATGGTATGGATTTGCCGCAATTCTGTCAGACGGCTCGGTTGTGACATGGGGCAACCCAGATTGTGGTGGGGACAGCTCTGAAGTCCAAGAGCAGCTCCGGAATGTGCAGCAGATTCAGGCCACATGGTCTGCCTTTGCTGCGATTCTGGCAGATGGGGCTGTCGTTACGTGGGGTAATCCAGGATATGGCGGTGACAGCTCTCAAGTCCGAGATCAGCTGCGGAATGTGCAGCAGGTTCAGTCCACTGGTCAGGCATTTGCTGCCATTTTGTCAGACGGCTCCGTTGTTACGTGGGGCCACCCAGATCGAGGTGGTGACAGCTCTGAAGTCCAAGAGCATCTCCGGAATGTGCAGCGGGTTCAATCCACGAGTTTGGCATTTGCCGCCATTCTGTCAGACGGCTCAGTTGTGACATGGGGCCAGCCAGATTGTGGTGGGGACAGCTCTGAAGTCCAAGAGCAGCTCCGGAATCACAGGTTCTGCATTTGCCGCCATTCTGTTGGACGGCTCTGTTGTGACATGGGGCATGCCAGATGGTGGTGGTGACAGCTCCAATCTTGAAGATTTGTTGCCATTTTTGTAGCAATCTATCATCTATTTTTTGCCATTGTAAAGATGTTTGCGGATTGTTTCTTTCCTTTCTGTCTGGACATTGTTGTGGCAAAGTGACTTCAAGCGTCATCCCCCACTTGTCCAGTGAAATTGTAAAAGACACTGCTCTGAAGTTCCATGGGCTGAGCGCGGTTGGTGTGAGGAAGATCGCCTAGGCGTCCATCCAAGTAGACAATTCTCAAAGCAATTTCATTTATATACAGTATACATACTACACCTGATTCATGCCTGATACATGGACATATCTAGCTATACATTCATACTTATAGAATTTTACAATTTGTATAAACTTGTAAATCAGAAATTAGGTTGTGAGAGAACACATGTTTGTTGCTTCGGCATTCTGAGACCAGGATTTTTCACAGTGGCGGTCTTCTCCAGCTGGTACTCACAAGATGGTCCCTTAGTCAAGATGGTTCCCAGCAGTTCCCAGCCTTTCTTTGAGGCAAAATTGAATCATGAAAGATGCCGATCCTGTGGGTTGGTTGTAGGGGATTGTACATATATGTACTGTACATGTTATACTGCCAACTCCATTGGGGATTATTATAATTGCCATAATAGGAATACCAAGCCATGCGCCTATGAACGATGAACCAGTAAAATGGGAAGCCCCGCATGGTCCCACCTCGTTTTTCGGTTCTTCGTCCCGGGGCACCAGGATGAAATGGCTGCAGCGCGGTCCTCAGGGGCACCCAAAAGAAACGCCGAAAGATGTTGGAATCCTACAGAAAAACCATGTCATGTCGTATCATGTCATATATCGACCTTCCAATACACACGGGATCTTGTAGGTGTAGGTGACCTACCTGTTGCTGTGATTTGGTTGAATTGCCAGATGAGTTGATTGCCCCTTGGAATGATTCTTGTAGGGAGATGATCCGCGATCAAAAGGGGCGGTTTCTGGGAAACCCGTTGGGCGTTGGTTAAAGCCTTTGGGTGTTGGTTCCAAGGCTGGCGTCAAAGCCGAGGAGCGGGGATGGAATTGGAGAAGGGATGTGAGTAGATCTCCAGCCGATGTTTTGTTTCTGGTTTGTTTGGAGAGAAATGTGGACGACTTGGGACAAGGTGGGATGACATTGCTGATTGGCTTCATTTCGTTTCATGTCCCATCCAACAAATTGGAGGTCGTTCAGAGGGATTGAAACCGCCAACCAGGCTCAGGGTTTATCTGGAAAACGGACATATATCCCCAAATGATCCAACATGGTTTTGCCAAACATTTTTTGGACTAACCATGACTAACCCAAAGATCTAATATATAATATATTATAATATATATAGAATATTTATGAATATTTCAACAATAGATTTATGGACTATCCTTTAAATTCATAGCGCACATGGGGCAATGCCATCCACCAGATCTGGTGTTTTTTTCCCAGGCCGCCATCGATGCGCCCAGCATGTTGGCTTCAAAGAAGGTCTGGGATGTGTTGGGGCGAAGAAGAATCACCACGATCTGGAATTCAGGTACCCAACTTTTGGGATGTACATGGAGTTTCTCAATCAAAAATGGGAATAGAAACCGAACAATTTCCGGAATATCTGGGGATTTATTCGACAAAAAAGACTAAAAAAGATAGAAAAGGGGATTTGGTCACCAAGAAATGGGCTGGGAAGACCAGCCAAACATGAAGCCATATCACCGACAGAGAATCGAGCATCGTCATTTTCAAAACATAATCTATCATACACCATCCTCTTTTTTGGGTGGCACGAGGTTGTCGCAGATCCATGCGGTTCTTGGTTCCTGGTTATGAAAGTCTAGGGACTTCGTTCGGCAGGAAACATGGGATTTTTCAAGCAACAAGTCTGCAGATGCAACTCATGTTTCCACTGATATGGGCATAGCGCCATGGCCATAACCAAGATAGTCCGCTGGATCATGGTGGTTTGTTGTAGGAGACCTCGGGCAAATTCAGCCCCTCAAGGTGGTGGCAGGAACCAAGAAATATATAGAAATATGGCAAATCACCTGTAACACCAAACGGGACTTCTGGGGATGCCCATGACCAACAAACTTCACCGGGCCGGGGCAATTCAGGAATCGAATCAACAATAGTCCTTGGCAGATCTGGGAATGATCGGTTGCTACCATCAACTGATGGTGGTGTGTTGATGATCCTGCTATTTAAAACGGGCCTTGCTGGGAGCCTGATGATGAACATTCCCACCATGGAGAGAAAGTTGGACAAGAGACATGGGCCTTGAACCGACAAACGTTACGATTTTAAATCCGTGGATCAAAACTTTTCATCAATCAATGTCAGCACCTTTTGTTGATTAAGACTCCCACCACCACTTTTGCCCTATTTGTTGAACTTATGATTTGTTGGTTCATCTCCAGCCACTGTTGATTGACATAAGATGTATTTTTTTTGCTGTTGGTTCACATTCCCAATATTTATTGATTGACAGAGATTCTCCCCATCTTTCTTGGAAAGGTCTCAATCTTTGGCCCTTTGGTTCAACTCATCATTTGTTGGCTCGTATCTGCAATCTTTGTTCCTTGATATCAGATAAATCAGGTACCCTCTGGTTATATAAACTAGCTATGGAAAAACCACCATTTTCAATAGGTAAAAATGGGTAAATCACCCATAAATCTCCCTCTCTTTCTAGGTCTCAATCTGCTCCTGGGTCCCAACGTCGCAGGATGAGGACCTCATCTTTTGAGGATCGCGGGAGACCTCCGCTGCCGGGCGAAGAAAAAAGTTTTGGGCCACCTGAGGGGATGCCACTTGAGCCACTTGAGCCACTTGAGCCATTGAACATCCCTCTAAAAATGCCCAGATTGATGGGTAAATATAGGGGGTTTATATGGGTTTATGCTAAACTGATTTGTTGAGGGGATTATCCGGTCCTTTGAATTGTTTTTTTGGCACCCAACTTTCTGAAATACATGGTGGTGCAGCTGGCCATGATACTTTGAGGTATACCAGGTAGATGCAATTTTCAATTTTGTCAACGTAACGGTGGACAAACCAGAAGGTCTAGGTTTTTTCGCGTTGGAACACTTAGAGCAAGATGTGGATTCGTGCGTTCACCTTTTGGATCAAGAGCAAGTACCCCAAAGTTGGGTGCCTCCAAAGCCAAGATTTTCCATTTGTAAGGAAGTAATTCAAGTAAGCCTTGTTGCGTACCAATTCTTGGATAAGTGACAAGGCCATCTCAGCCCAGACCGGAATGCATTGCAATGGAACCTTTGTAGGAGTTACAGTATTCCATGAATGAGAACAGGCAAGCCACAACAGACAACAGCTATAATAATTGACAATGTAGAAACGGCAAATGAAACTGTTGATCATCCCAATGTTTGAACATGCTGCGGCTACAGTCCCAAATCGGGTCGCTCGATGACTAGTTCAGATGACAGGTAGATGATCATGGCCTTGGGAAGCGCCGGCCCTGCAGGGTCAAGCGTGCATCACTGCCATGCCAGAAAAACGTACCGGTATGTTTGGCGATGGTTTGGGTGAGACACTTGTTGAACCTGGGAGTCCTTTATGAGCTAGGAATCATTTCTGGGACACGTGGGCAGCAACATGTGCTGGACGAACTTGCTGAGTCAACATCGCGACTGTGTCAGGAGACAGGACCATTGTGTAGCCATGTCGAAGCCCGTTCCCTGGCATCCTTGGAGACGATGGAGAAGGCCTTGGCATGTTTGCGCATGTCCAATCCGGAGTTGGAGGCAAAGTACCCCAGCGACGCGGAAAGGCATTTTGAAGAGATCTATGTCAACGTGACAAAGTTCGTTTCAATGGACCTGCCACCGCATGCTTGGTCAGGCTATGCAGGGCCTTGGATCGAGAACCATTGGATTCAAAACTTCAGTCAAAGATGGTTTCACCGTGCCAAAGGCACTAAGTTGAGAGATATTTTTGGTCCCTTTATTCCGATCTTCGTACCTTGGGTTGATCTGGTGGTGAAGAACCGGGGCTATCCACTTGGGATGATGGAGATGTTGCGACGAGGGATGCGCCCAGATGTCCTCTACGTCACGGTCTCGCAGCATGACTTGGGCATTTTTGGGAGTGTTGAACCATCGATTCCACAGATGGCCAACCTTTTGGTGTTCAGTGCTGGAGGCAATGGTCATGTTCCAGTTCCCTTGCTGAAGGAGGTGAAGCAACCATTACCCCACATCCCCATCAGATCTCGGAGAATCTTCGCATCTTTCGTGGGCAGGGCAAAAACCCATGCCATCGTGCGCAGTCCCATGAAAACTCGCATGGAATCTTGGGGCAACATCACTGGGAAGGAGGTCTTCGTGAGCGAACGCATGAAGGATTGGACAGCTGTGCTGCACAGTTCATCCTTGATTTTGGTGCCCAGAGGTTGGGGTCGCAGCTCCTTCAGATGTTCTGAGATGCTACAGATGGGACGGGTGCCGGTGTATCTTTGGGACGACATTCCTTGGACCTTCTATCCCGAACTCTGGGAGAAGGAAGTGATCGGTTTCAGTGCCAATATCAATGCGCTCGAAGAGGTGTTGGATCACATTGCAGGACTGGGCTTGGAGTATTTGGAAAGCATGGAGAGGCACATCCTCGAAATGCGAAGCAGCCATTTTACTTATGAGGGCATCATGGACCAAATCTCCAAGTTCATGATTGGCGATTCCAGCGACCTCAGATGTATCCAGTATCCCAAGCAGCCTGTGCTGGTCGCTGAGCAGCTGCTCAAAAGATGGACTTTGCATGACTGGGAGAATATGACCATAGCTTATATAATCTTATATAAGTCAGAAGACTTTGGCAAAAGTTTGGTAGATGAGTGTCATAGACTGTTGCTTTATGTTGCTTTGTTCATGTTTTTGAGAGTTTGCATTGTTTTTGGCGCAGTATCGACCCGCAAACGTGTCCATGCAACACCCCAATCTGGGTAATCCATTGGCGGCTCGCGGTCGCATTTCTTGGACAGCTCCAGGTCATGAAGATTGGTCCTGAGTGATTTTCAGATTGATGCCAACATGGCTATGGCTCGAAATTATGGTACCAAAAATGGTCATTTTTAATGGTAAATGAACATAAACCAACCAATTGTAGGGTTAATAATTTTGAGACATACCCATATATGATTCAGGTTTCGTTGAACGAGCCAATCAGATTCTGCAATCGGAAGTCCCACATTTTGATGAACCCTTGAGGATCAAGGTATCCAAATGAGCAATGACAATCACCATCCCTAGAGGAGTTCCTGCAATGATAGAAGATGAATTAGCACTATGCAGTCCATGTCAATAGACAAAAATCGGCTGAACATGGGCAACACCCCAAATAAGTGGTTGTAATATGTTGTAATCCAAAACTGAAACAACACAATTGGCAGGTTGTGATTTTTTTTTTAATGTCTTGGTTTCCTTCCGAGATTCATTGTCACAGAACTGCAAACTGTGTTAAGATCCTTGGGTGTGTTGCTTGGCTGTAACGCCATGGACGGCTGGAGTCCCTTCGAACGCTGGTATCCCTTGGTGTTCCCACGGTGTTGCATGGGTTGGATGAGATCTTTTACCGAGAAGCAGAAGAGCGGAAGCATCGGCAAGAGATGCCTGAACGAGAAACTCTGTTTCTCGGCGTGCCTTTGTGGGAACAGCTGATGGTGCGACCTCATGGTTTGGGGTCCGAGTTTTGAATTCTCGGGATTGGAAAATACAGCGGCAAGCCACCCAGTACATAGTAAATGAAATGTAAATGATTATACAGTAGATATGCTATGACAATCCTTGATACCTACCAGCCATCGCGGTCTTGTGCCTCTGGTTGTATCATTATATAATGTATCAATCATCTCAATTACAGGGGCAGCTCAGGAACCCAAATCGCCACCAAAGCAACGATCAACCTTTGGCTAAAGAACAGCTTAGAGTACGGTAGCCTTTCGCAAGAGTGGAATAGGCCGATTGTTTTGGGGGGTTGCTGCTGCTCGCGGATGATGTTGAAACCCAGCTGATGTTGTTGTTGTTGTTGTTGCTGCTGATGGTGATGGTGATGGTGATGGTGATGGTGATGGTGATGGTGATGGTGATGGTGATGGTGATGGTGATGATGATGATGATGATGATGATGATGATGAGATTATACTTGCTGGCGCTCTGGGCACACAGCTTTCACAATATGGAGTGATCAGTATCCATGGAATGGTAAATTCTATTACATAAGGATGACGCCTTGTGGTTTTGAGTATTCAATTGTCGATGTATCACCTGCATGTTGCGGCTGCGAGATGCTGGAACAAAATTGTGGGCCTTCAAGCAAGGTTACTCCGACTATTCCAGCCTACGAAGAGTAAATACTGGGTACAGCAGATAAGATTGGTGATCTGATAAATCTGGATCTAGCTATATAATTTCATGTAATTTCCATCCCCTGCGACATGGGAGTGCGGAGCAACTCTAGTAGGGATAGAATTGGCCCCCCAAGTTTCATTCAAAACCTTGCAGTAATGACACGGTAGCAACAGCTTCGTCAGGTTAAGGTCACAGTTTTTGTTGTCGGTCCTTTCTGTCACCAGACGGTTTGAGGCACATAGATCAAGGCCGTGGCACACAAACAGACTATTTTCACAAACATGTCAACTTACCCTCTGGTGAACTAACATAACTATGGAAAATCACCATTTTTAATGGGAAAATCCACTATAAATGGCCATTTTCAATAGCTATGTTAGTTCACCAGAAATGTTGACCTTGGGAGCGACTTTGATCAGGATGCACCTTCGGAAGCAGTCCATTCCATGCCTGGCGGGAGTTGCTGGCAGCCTTTGACCAGTGTCCTGAGCGGAACTTCATCGTGCTGAACGACCAGAACGAGGCAGCTGGAAATGGTGTCAAAATCTCTAGTGACGCATCATGACGCATCCATGGTTGGTGTATCATGTTGGTGTATCCATGAGTGAAAACCATTTCTCACTCGATCAACCCATTGATTTCAGGTGCTGGTAGGTTTTTGAAAGTGCTTCAATGCGTCCAGTTGTTCAGATTCTGTGGCCAGCTTACCGGTCACTATATCCCAGGATGATGAAATTAGTCACCTGTGGAGACAGTGGGAGTTGAACACGTGGTGTGATCGTTGCACCCTGGTAAGTGAAAACGGCACAATGGTGGGAACAGATTATGCAGGAATCTTCATCCATACCTCAAAAGGAGCCTTCAGAACCGATATGCTCGCAGCATTTCATTTAGATGTACTTGTACTATATAATCTCCTCTGTCACTCCCATGTGGTAGTTTCTCCGCTGCCAGGTGGTGGAAAGGAGAATTCAGCTGCAAGGGTAGAAGGCAATGCGGAGCAGCAATTTGGGGTTGGGAGGATATACAGTAATAGGATATTGACTATTGACCAACAAAAAAGGGTTTAATTACAAGATCAAACATAATGCGAGTATGAGATACATGGAGATACAATGTGCATAGAATGGGGACATTGTGGGGATGTGATGATACCCACATACATATACAAGTCCTCGTACATAATGGAATGTGATTTATTGGAATATAGTATAGTGAGATAAGCTCGAGAGCTAGAGGTGTAGGTCAACATTGAAGGCCCAGGGGACTGCAGATGGACTGTCATTTCTAGGATGAGAACCATCCAAACTTGACCCCAAATGGACAGACAGGGTGGAGAGCCAAAGCGGGCTGTTGTTTACTGACGTTCACTGCTGCAAGGGAACATTTCCAGAAAACAAATGGGCCACCTTTGCCACCTGACTTTGGGGGCGGTGAATACCATATCTGAAGTCCACAGCGGAACTTGTTGCGCGAATGGAGCCGCACATCGCATCATCAGAGGGGTTTGCATTTTGATGAGTGGTGTCTTCTCAGAATAGGATGATTGGTGTCTTCTTCCCAAATAGAATTGAGACCCAAATAGAATTGAGAATTATGATCATCCCAAATAGGATTGATCTTAATTGTTCATAATTCTCAATCCTATTTGGGATGGTCCCAACTCACTTCCATATTTTGGGAATGAGTTGAAACCACCAGCCAGTAGCACTGAACCGCAGGTTTGGCTCAGATGTCCGAGCAAATGCATGGTCCGCGATAGTGATTGATTTTTGAACGGACCCAAAATTTGAATAGAATGAATAGATGATGCGAGTGAATGTGGCTTTGCCGAGTGGAAAAAGAAAACCCCTTGAAATTCCAGAATCTTCCAATGTGGGCGTTTTGAAAGTTCTTGCCCAGAGATCTTTTGGGCGAGGATTCCTGAGGCTTGTCACCG
Organism: Symbiodinium sp. clade C Y103; assembly: GCA_003297045.1. NCBI lineage: Eukaryota > Dinophyceae > Suessiales > Symbiodiniaceae > Cladocopium > Cladocopium sp. clade C. Next base: position 111,400 of record BGPT01001897.1, read on the forward strand.
CACAGGGGCGCCGTCTCCTTGATCCCTTTGAATCTGTGCAAGCTGCCGGGCTTCAGGATGAAGACACTCTCATGGCCATTGTGCTACCGGCAAAGATAGCTGCGACTGACCAGGCCTTTGCTCTCTGGTGCTCCGAAGGAAACAGAATCGCAACATGGGGCAATCCAGATTCTGGTGGTGATAGCTCCCGAGTCCAAGAGCAGCTGCAAAATGTGCGGCACGTCCAAGCGACAGAGTCTGCATTTGCGGCAATTGTGTCAGGCGGCTCCGTTGTGACATGGGGCAACCCAGCTTATGGTGGTGACAGCTCTCATGTCCAAGAGCAGCTCCAGAATGTGAAGCAGGTTCAGTCCACGGATCGTGCATTTGCCGCAATTCTGTCAGACGGCTCGGTTGTGACGTGGGGCAAGCCAGATTATGGTGGTGACAGCTCTGATGTCCAAGAGCAGCTCCGGAACGTAGAACAGATTCAGTCCACATATCGTGCATTTGCCGCAATTCTGTCAGACGGCTCGGTTGTGGCTTGGGGCTACCCAGATTATGGCGGTGACAGTTCTGATGTCCAAGAGCAGCTCCGGAATGTGCAGCAGATTCAGTCCACGGATGCTGCATTTGCCGCAATTCTGTCAGATGGCTCTGTTGTGACATGGGGCAAGCCAGATGGTGGCGGTGACAGCTCTCATGCCCAAGCACAGCTCCGGAATGTGCAGCAGATTCAGTCTACAAGGGGTGCATTTGCTGCAATGCTGTCAGGCGGCTCGGTTGTGACGTGGGGCAGGCCAGATTGTGGTGGTAACAGCTCTCATGTCCAAGACCAGCTCCAGAATGTGCAGCAGGTTCAGTCAACACGCGCTGCATTTGCCGCAATTCTGTCAGACGGATCGGTTGTGACGTGGGGCAGGCCAGATTGTGGTAGTGACAGCTCTCAAGTCCAAGAGCAGCTCCAGAATGTACAGCAGGTTCAGTCCACAGGTTCTGCATTTGCGGCAATCCTGTCAGACGGCTCGGTTGTCGCATGGGGCTACCCAGATTATGGCGGTGACAGCTCTGACGTCCAAGAGCAGCTCCGGAACGTAGAACATATTCAGTGCACATATCGTGCATTTGCCGCGATTCTGTCAGACGGCTCCATTGTGACATGGGGCGAGCCAGATTATGGTGGTGACAGCTCTCATGTCCAAGGGCAGCTCCGGAATGTGCAACAGGTTCAGTCCACATATCGCGCATTTGCCGCAATTCTGTCAGATGGCTCGGTTGTGACATGGGGCAACCCAGATTATGGCGGTGACAGCTCTCAAGTCCAAGATTCGATTTCATTTGTATAGCAGCTTCGCGAGGCACGATTTGTTTTTGATGTTTGCAGATTTTTAGATTCATTTCTGACTTGCCGTGGCAATGTGGCTTCAAAACAAGATGAAACAAGCGGCATCCACAAAAGACACTGCTCCAAAGTTCCATGGGCACATTGCCGTTGGCCGGGTTGCTAGGAAAACCGCCTAGCTATCCAAGTGGGAAATCCTTGAAGCAATTCGATAGTATTTGATTTACAGGTGTTATCATTTTCACTTCATTATTTGAATCTATACGCTTTTAAGTTTACAGATGATAGGCATGAGCTGTTTACAGAGCACAAATGTTGATTGCTCATTCTGAGCCGAGAGGATTGATCATCGCTGGTCTTCTCACGGTGCAACCCTTTCACAAGATGAACCAAAGTTGGTGACCCGGATGTGACCCGAAATTATTTAGGCAGGTCACACAGAGAAAAAATATCAAACTAGTCAAGATATCCCTGTTGGTTGGTTTTAGATGGTTTTAAGGGGACATCTACACATTGGGAACTATTAAAATCCACGATCCGAGCACCTCAATTTTTGGTTTCTCGTCCCCGGTCTTGCCAGGATGAAACGGCCGCGGTGCGGTTCTCAGGGGCGTGGTGGAAGCATGTGGAAACATTCGCATCCCCTATGTTTGTTGACTCTGATTGTGATGAAGCTCGATGGTGTTGCATGTCAAATCCATTTTGTTGTCAGAAAATCGACAAATTCTTTTCAGTTCATATTAAGTACCCTCTTTGTTGGTTTAACTGTTGGGTCATATCCAACCCAGATTGATATCAGATAATCTCAACATCTTTCTTGGGAAAGTCTCAATCTTTGGCCCCCAGGATGAGGGACCTCATCTTTTGCTGGATCCGGCGTGATGCGAAAAGTTGGAGCGTCATGCCGGGCGCACTTGGAGGATGATCCCTGTACTCCAAGCCCCAAAAATGGACAGAATACCTTTGTGGTAAACCAACATAGCTAGGGAAAGGCCATTTTCAATAGCTATGTTAAATTAGCAGAGAGTACTGGACTTTTATGGGATGATGGTTTACTTAATTCGGGTTGCGGTAATTTTGACCCAGAACCGCTTAGGAAGTGGTTTGTGACCATAGCAACTCCACTTCGAACGTCTCGTTGCTGTGCTATTCCGCCAAAGTAGGGCACGTACCTAACCAGGATTAGACTATTAGCCACTGCGATGATCCTTCAAGACTTGCCTTCAAGTGATCTTCCAAGCACAGGCTGGTTGTGCCGCAAGATGCTGCGTGTCGCTCCAGGCTACATCTGGGCTCCAGTTCCAAAGTCGGTATAGGGCTTCCGGCATGCCCTGAATTGCCACTAGCGACTCTGCCAATATGGCATCCCTCGCCCCGTCCGAAACGGACCTTGATTTGATCTTTGGCAGGTGGTGGGATCAGAGGGATCACAGGGATCACAGCGTAGGATGGTATGGTGTATTAAGTTGTAGGAATTTCCACAAGCCTGGTAGAGATTTTGAGGGTCCAAAGGTCAGGGCAGACTCCCAACCCTGTCGCAAAGATCTTCTGTACCTATCTTTTGGATCCTTTTGGGAGTTCATTTTCGGAGCCAACAAAAAATGGCAGAGACACCTTCGCTGGTTGGTGGTCTTATGCATTTGGTTAGCATTCCTGGTGCAATGTTGTAGTTTGAGCCAGGATTGCGCCTATTTTCTGGTTGGCTCCATCTGCTCTGGTTGATGGCCCTGGATTGTTTCACCAGCCAGGATTGTTGGATTTATTGAACATCTACATTGCTGTTGGCTATCTTCCCAGAGTGAATTCTGTGTTGAAATGCTGCTGAATTGCAACTTGCAACCCGAAGAATCATGGGATGACATCTATTGTACCTCACTTCTGGTGTCTACTGTACCTCTTTGTTTGGCTATCTCTGCATGTTTTTGTTTGACGAAGTTCCACACAAGCGCAACCCTGAAAGCATGCTAATTAAACCATATTCTTCCTTGGTTCTATCCCCCCCCATATCATAACCCAGTACAGTATAGATGCCGGCTGGCAAGATGTCACCGACACCTTTCTTGCTAACATCTTGCCCCAAAAGTCCCCTAAGGCGCCCAAGAGAATCAAAAAGCTGGGGCAAAATCTTGTTTTAGGACACCATCAGAAAGTCCTTTAAATTGTACTTAATATGTGTACATGACATATAACATGTCTTACCATTTCAGCAACCTTGCTCAACCTATATCCCCCCCACCAACCTCCAGCCCAGGAACCAGAGCGCCTTTTCGCTGATCCACGGCTGGACGGTGACGCCCCTGCTGCTGGAGACCCTTCCGTTGCTGCCGCAGCTCGGCAGCGACGCGGGCTGCACGGCCGCGCGGCTGGCGGAGCGCAGCGGCGCCAGGATGGGGCCGTTGCAGGTGGCGCTGAGGAGCTGGGGCGTCTTGGGAGTTTTGAAGCTGGAACCACCGGAGCCTGGCACCTGGGATGTTTGAGACATGGGGGGAGGTTCCATAAATGGGGGGATTCTCCAAGAGTTGGATGGTTTATCATGGAAAAGCCTGTTTTTGGATGGATGATTTAGGGGTACACCCATTTTAGGACACAAACAACATACTGAGATGAAAATTGAGAGAAATGGTTGGCACTTCGTTGTTGCAAGGATTTTGTGGGTGGGTTACAGGGTTTTAGTACTTTTCACTTGTTGGTGGATTCCTAGAAATGATTTAGCAAGCTGGCAATTTTTGTTGGTGGAGTTCAAACATGCATTTAGGCGATTGAAGAAAAAAACAAAGTACTGGATGGCCTAAGTGTGAATTGTGGAAACGATGTAACTTGGCCCCATGAAATTGGGGAGATCAACCAGGTAATTATGGTTGATGGTTTGAACTTCCTTCGTTTTCTCTCTCCCCCCAAAATTGGGATTCGGTGTAGTCGTTGCCCACGTACCATCGAACATGTCCACCAGGCACCGTTGAGGCGGATGTGGCGTATGCGCTTGACGCGGAGAGCAACTGGAAAGAGCTGGCGGAAGTTTTAGAGGCGGAGAAGGAGAGCGGTTGACAGCCGGGGAAAACATGGGAAAACACAGCGAAACATGGGGGGTTAACTGGAAGAAATGCCGGGTTTAATTGAGAGAAGAATTGTTGGTTTCCTAAAATGGAGGGGAGCCCCCAATCATCCCAAAGTAGACCAATTTAGTATTGAAACCCATGGTTTTGGGGATCCACTTTAAGAACCCCCCAATCATGAACACAGAAAAGCGCCTCCATAGTGCATGTGAGATTGTGCTGACCAACAGTCTTCTTGATTGAATCTACAGTAGCACGCTTGTCAGCTTCGGTATGTCTCAAAAAGATGTTACCCAACTCTGCGGAATCATGTTCCAATGTTCCGTTCTGATGTGCCCTTTCAAATATCCCCATCAAATAATATCCATTTTCATCATCAGAAAGGAGTTGACTACATACAATTCCAGACAATGTTGTAATGCCAACCTAAACGATGGCAACTATTTACAGGAATCCATCAAACATGGCTTTGAATCATCTTTTGAAATCACGATGTGATTCTGACTTATCCGGATCATTTGTTCATCCCTCACAAGACGAGGAGAGGATCCTGGAGATCTACAGCAAGGCACAGCCACCCTTCAAGATTCCTTCGGAGGTCTGGGGCCCCAGGCAGTTGGGGTTGAAGTCACAAGAATTGTGTAAAAAAGTTGGGGAAAATCACAATCACCAGAAAATCGGAGATGGGGGTCACAAATCTGATCCTGCACAAGCTGAGGCACGAACTCTGGTGATAATCGGATGTTCTGTTGTTTTTTGCTGGATTAGTTTAATATTCCAAGTATTGAACTTTGAATGCTCCCCAAAAGTATGAGGTCAAGCACTAGATGGTGAATTGAAAGTATTCCAACTACCCCAACTAACCCATTCACCACCATTGTAATGGTCTAACACTCCCAATTGGATACTCCACATCTTGGACTTTGAAATCCCAAAAAATCAGATGACTTATTTTGATATTACATTTTATGCATGTATGATCTATTGATATCCCAAGTATCTCCAAGAATGTGATGATAATTGTATGGGACATAGATATAATTGATACAATATCCCAACTATCAGGTTTTATTATCATGATATAAATTAGTATCCCCAAGTACTCCATTATCATCACCAGGCGATACCCCTTTCCCAGGCCTCTCAGCTTTGCTTGGACCTCTGGCTACGCCTCGCTGGGAGCAGCAGCCTGCTGCAAGGGGTGGCACTGGCACCGCTGTTGACCTCCATGACGTACAATGCCAGGTGCTGAAAAGAGATATGGGCTGGTTTGAATGGGAATTCAACGGCGTTTTTTAATGGAGATTTGATGGGATAACGGGGTGGAACCAATAGGAATGGGATGAGTTTCCAGTCAATCGCATTTTTCACCTAAAAAATGACTTACTCGGTATAAATAGGGGATTTCAGACCGCTGGAAACGGGGCGGATTGTAGTTAACGAGACGAATTTACCAAAAACATTGGATTCTGGTAAGCATCAATGGGAAGTCCAAGCAACAAGAAAGGGGGATCAATGATCAAATCAACATTGATGTTCTCTTGAACGTTTTTCATCCTTCGCTGTCAGTTTGCCGTTTGTTGTGTGCAACATCTTCATCTCAAGTCATTTCAATGTGGGTAGCCCCATCACTTGCCGTGTGCATTTGTTGTGCCGTTGGTGGCTTCATCGGTGGATTGTCCTTTAACCGGGAGGTTCCTCAGTGTAGTTGCCCTGATTGCGTGGTTAACCTATCCTGTCCTGCTGTTCACTGCACCACTGGAAATTTTGAGATCAGCATCACCTCTTTGATTTGTTGTGGTCTTGGGTTGCTGATTCTGTATTTCATTGGCTGGGTGGCGAAGAGACAAGCTGATTGCTGGGAGTCAACAAGTCAAAAGCGGGCGACCGTAGTTGATGGCCGCCGGGCCTCACTTGGCACCTCAAGCCATTGGCGGCCCGGGGCCGGGTAGCTATCTCCTGGTAAAGTACGACTTGCCAGACACAACATGGCACAGTCGGCTTTTGCTAGCGCATCTCAATGCAGGAGAATGGATAGTGCTTACGCCAGACGGCGACATTTACTCCGAGGAGTACTCCCCAAGCAATGGAGACATTGCGTCTTGGCGACCATACGACCCTCAAGTCGGCCCTCCCTTTGGGGTTGCTGCCGGGGACATCTACGATTTTCATCCACGGCCCGATCAAGCCACTGTGGCCCGATTGCTTACAGAAGGTCAAGCCCATGCCCATCTCGAGAGGGTGCGCCTTGGACTTCCTTCTGGCGGTCAACCTGGTCATCAGGTGGTTGCCGCTGCACCTGCAGCAGGTGGAGGCGGTGGAGGCGCAGCCCCTCAGGTGGCAGCTCTTGCAGGTGGGGGTGCGAACGCAGCTCCAAATCCAGCAGGGCCTGCTGCTGCACTAGCAGCCCTGGCAGGTGGAAACAACGCTGTTGGTGCTGCAGTTCAAGCCCTGGATGCGGCGATGGATCAAGGCGACGATGCCAGAACTTTATCCATCAGCCGAGATGGAGAGGGAGCCAGATTCAAAGAGTTCCGAAGCGCTGTGCAAGAGTGCAAGAGTGTGGACTTTCAAGATTGGCCCGTGAGCGGGCCACGCACAGTGAAACATGTCGTCACTCAGATGATCAACAATGGTGGCTCAGCCCTAGGGCACCACCAACAGTGGCGAGTAGCTTGCAAAATGCAGCCCACAGATGGACCAGCACAGGAGCACGAAAGTTGGAGCCGTGTTCTAGATGCAATGTTGTGCTACGATCAGTTGGACGTGACCAACCTTGCAGCAGCAGAACTTGTTGCGAGATCAATCCAACGATTGGAGGAGAAGCACAAGCACAAGATGGTTTCAACGGACGATGCTGGGGAAAGTGCTTTGTTTATGGGAGCAGCTGCGGGTGCTCGGGCCGGGCTGGTGATATCACCAAAGTTGACGGAGTGGATCGGTGCCGAGATGCAGAAAGAAGCAATGGTTGCCAAGGAACGACGGAAAGCCCGAGAAGAAAGAGCTCTCAGCCGGAAGAACGACAAAAAGGAAGATTCAGGAAAGTGAAGCCAGCGGGGAGATCGGTGTGTCACTGGTCGTCATGGCTGCCTATGTTGATATTTTTCCTATGCATGGATCTTGGGAAAGCGGGAGTTGGTGATGATCTTCGTCAGCGTAATGTCTTCCCTTTACCTGAGATCACCCATGATGAGGCCGGGTCTCATTCTGATCCATTTTGGAGGGACTTAGCTAATCAAGGGATAAAAACCCTCAATGAACTTTCTGAGGGTGTGAATTCGAGTTTTGAGTCAAAGACGAAGACTACCCGTGTTCAAAGAAGGGTTCAGTCTCAGATCCTTGAAGCATTTGTTGATGCATACCCACGTGACAGCTGCCTTGATCATGCTGGTGGGTTGGAGAAACTGTGCTCATCATTCCGTCTTTATGGATCAGTGAGGACGGACATCAAGCCCTATGCCGAAGATAACATTTCTTGGCCTCAGGCATCCAGTCGGCCTGTCCCTCTTGGCCGCTGTTTGAATGATGCTGACAGAGAATGGCTAGGCACTTGGCGATCGCATATGCTGAGAAGTGATGCACTAAAGGTCCAGGAGAAGGTTGTTCCCTATGTTGATCCAATCCTCAAGAATAACCCTCACGAATATGGTGGCTTTTTGAAGGAGTTGCACACTAGAGGCATGCTGCGGTATCGGATAGCTCACGGTGAATGTGGTAAACTTGGTATTTTCTTTGTCGCGAAGAAATCCGGTCAACTTCGTTTGATTTTTGACACACGACTTCTCAATCAAGATTTTGAAGAACCTCCGAAAACTGACCTCCCTTCAGCCGATGCTTTTACACGAATGGAGATGCCAGAAGGCCAGCAATTTTACATTGGGTCTGGTGATTTGTCAAATGCTTTTTACACGCTTTCTGTCCCAGAAGAGTTGGGAAGAATGTTCACCCTGCCTTGCATTAAGGCCCAACATTTGGGGCTGACCAACATTGGTGGCACAGCTGTTCGGCCGGACACTCAGGTATTGCCATACCTGACGGTGCTGCCTATGGGATGGACATGGGCGCTTCACCTGTGTCAGTTGGTCATCATGAATGCCATTAGTGCTGCAGGTATTTCTGATTCACAGATTATTGGACACAAGCGTGGAGCAGTGCGGTTACATGACCCTGACAGTATAGCGGTTGCTGGTTACGTAGACAATTTCGGTATTTTCGGCTGCAACCCTTCTACGGTTGACCAAGGCCGTATGCGGATTGCTGAGCAGCTTCGGCGGTGGGGTTTGTCAGTGCATGAGGAGGAACAAGCACAACTCAAGGGAGAATTTGTTGGATTGTTTTTCAATGGTGAAAAAGGATATGTTTCAATTAAACCATCACGCCTCCTCAAGCTTAGGGCTGGCATCAAGGATTTGTTGACCAGGCAGTTTTGTACTGGCCGGGTCCTTCAGCTGGTGTTGGGCCACTGCACTTGGGCTATGATGGCTAGAAGGGAGAGCTTGTCCATTCTTCATCATTGTTACAGTTTTTGTCACAAGTTTCAAGATACCCCTACTCGGTTGTGGCCCAGTGTCAGACAAGAGCTCACATGGATCGCCTCAATTCTCCCCCTTCTCAGGTGCAAGATTAACACTGGTTGGAGTACTGATGTTACTGCCTCTGATTCTTCTCCTTGGGGTTGGGGTTTGCAGTCGTCAACTGGATGTTTCAACTGTTGCGTCTATTGGAAGTGTTAGTGAGCGATGGCGATTCAAATTTGAGGATGCAACCCGGGCCCGAAAGCACGCCCTCTTCAAAAACATGAGTGATGATGATCACGCCGATCGCTGTCACAAACAAATTGAGCTGGGGAGTTTGCAGGGTTCTGGTTTTCAATATGATAAAACTGAGCAGTCTGGCATTGATGACGCCCGCAGCGACATGAATGCGAGCAATGGCACTGACGCTTTTTCAACTTTTATTTGTGATCAAGGGTTCGATGAGATTCCAACTGATTTGCTGAAGCCGGGAGATTGGGCGGTGGTGTGGTCGAAGCCGTGGAAGTTTCAGGCCAACATCTTGAACACTGAGGCTCGAGCTTTAGGTTGGTCCGTTGAACACTTGTTGAGATCAAATAGAAACATCAACAAACGCCTCCTCTGTTTCAGTGACAATCTTCCTCTAGTGCTGGGAGCGTGCAAAGGTAGAGCCAAGTCTGGTCATCTTTTGAAACCTCTTCGTAGGATCACTAGCCTTTTGCTTGCCTCCGGATCGCGCCTTGCAGTGAGATGGATAGCCTCTGAACTGAATGTCGCGGACGCTCCCTCGAGGGCTGTCGCAATCTGGAAGAACCGAAACCTTGAGCGATGGTGAGAGGATTTTGTCAAGGAACCCTTTAGACATCAGTGCAGCAATGGGGATGAAGACCAACACCAACCTCATGCCTCTGAACCTGGAGGGCTTTCACGCAAAGGAATCCCCAAAGTTGGCCCGTCGTCGGAAAGTGGCGGCGTCAACCTCTGTGCCTCAGGGGTTGACTTATTTGGAGATGAGAAGCGTCAGGAACAAAACAGTAAAGGATTATCAGCAGCGTTTGGACAAGTTCACCACATGGTTGAGGGGGACCACATCAAAGCTTCTGACCCCCGAAGATCTCGACTTCTGCCTGGTAGAGTACATGAACGAGATGTTTTTGAAAGGGGAGGGCATAGACTCAGGCATTCGAATCCATGCAGCAGTCAGGTTCTTCTTCCCCTTCCTCGGCCGACCCGCAGCCGGGACTCTTCCCCGAGTGGTCCGAGCCCTGAAAGGTTGGTCAATGGCATCTCCCCCAAAACAGCGATTGCCTCTACCTGTGGAAGCCTTGGGAGCGATCATGGGCAAGATTCTGGAGTGGGGTCACCCTCAACTAGTGCTGCGATTGTTCATCCAATTCCTGACTTATCTTCGACCAGGAGAGTTGTCAGGACTGACAGTGGGTCAGATGATCGCGCCTCAGTTAGCAATGGCGGAAAGGTTCAGTACATGGGCCATCCTGCTTCACCCAGTGGAGGGGGAAGTTCCTGGAAAGACCGGCATCTACGATGCAACAGTGCTCTTAGACTCGGATCCATGGATGGATCCCTTGCTGAAAGCTCTCATAGCAAACCGAAAACCAGACGAGCTGCTTTGGCTGGATCCTCACCAGAAGTTGGTCAAGGAGTTCAGCAAGGCCGTCACAGATTTGGGGCTAGAGCACCTGGGAACTTGCCTCTACACCTTGCGACACGGGGGGGCGACCCACGACATTCTGACTCGCAGAAGGAGCATGCTGGAGGTCAAGCAACGTGGCCGTTGGCAGTCAGACACCTCACTGCGACGTTATGTGAAATTGGCAAGACTTCAGCACGAACAGTCAAAGATTCCAAAGTCAGTGTCCGAAAAGGGGCTCCAAGTGCTGGCCAACCTTCCTCAGCTTCTTCACGCAGCTCTGCCTGGAATCCAACCATCACAAAGAGAATGTCAAAGAAAGCTGCGGCTAAACCGATTAGTCCAGCGATGAGCGGTGTACAGTTGCTTAGGAGAATGTTCAAAGAAGCCTGCAAGAAATCTAGGGAGAGACGTCGTCAAGTGTTTTTGGATTTGTTTTGCGGGGATCGGGGTATTTCTAAAAGCATCACGAGACATGGTTTTGGTGTTGTTTCGATTGATGTCAACCTTGACCCTCGCCTTGACCTTACTCGCAAAGACATTCAGCATCTTCTCCTGGGATGGATCCGTAGTGGTTGTGTGATAGGAGTTTGGCTTGCTACTCCCAACACCACGTGGAGCCGAGCGTGTCATGACCCTGTCAACTCCTCTTGGGGTCCCCTTAGAGACAGCCAACACCTTTTTGGTTTGCCTGATTTGAGGGTCCATGACAGGCTCAGAGTCAAACAAGGAAATCAAACTGCGCTTTTCACCTGTAAAGTTATCCATGCATGCAAACAAAACTCCATCCCTTGTATCCTCGAGAGTCCATCCTCCTCCATGATGTGGAAAATTCCCTTCTTAGTTTGGTTGTGTTCTTTGTCCTGTTCTCGCTGTTTTACGTGTGATTTTTGTCAGTTTGGTGCAAAGTGGAGAAAACGGACTCGGATTCAAGGTTGGTTTGTACAAGACTGCAGTAGTATGCACCAGTGCTGTCAGGGTCGAAACGGTTGGTGTCCTCTCAATCAGCGTTTTCACATTGCTTTGAAAGGTCAGGACCCTGTCAGCAAGCAATTGTGGACACATTTGGCACAGCCTTATCCTACGAGATTTGCTGCTACGGGTGCCAAGCTGTTGATTGACTCTAGCTACCATGTCCACAATTTTTTACTCAGACAACGATTTGGCAATTGATGGTGCTCCCGGTTTGTTTGTTTTCGTTCTTTGATTTCGGCCTCTGTCCAGTACACTGTTTGGGAGTGAAGTTATGGCATTTGAAGGAACTTGAGTTTGGCCTGATTTTAACCAATCAATGGCCAATGGGCCGACCCTTTCCATGATGCTTAGTGCATCAAACGGTGCCTGCACTCGCCTTCCTCTCAGACAAAAAGGCTGGCAACCGGGAGGCGATTTTCAGTTTGCCGTTTGTTGTGTGCAACATCTTCATCTCAAGTCATCCCACCCTCATCTTGGCCCACCACAGCCTTGATCTGGGGGCATTTGAAGGAACTTGAGTTTGGCCTGATTTTAACCAATCAATGGGCCGACCCTTTCCATGATGCTTAGTGCATCAAACGGTGCCTGCACTCGCCTTCCTCTCAGACAAAAAGGCTGGCAACCGGGAGGCGATTTGAT
>BGPT01001898.1:23045-65814 GCA_003297045.1 Symbiodinium sp. clade C Y103
AGACAGAGACACAGACAGAGACACAGACAGAGACACAGACAGAGACACAGACAGAGACACAGACAGAGACACAGACAGAGACACAGACAGAGACACAGACAGAGACACAGACAGAGACACAGACAGAGACACAGACAGAGACACAGACAGAGACACAGACATACATACATTCATACATTCATACATTCATACATTCATACATTCATACATACATACATACATACATACATACATACAGACAGACAGACAGACAGACAGACATACATACATACATACAGAGAGAGAGAGGGATGTTATCGGTCTTCGTTGATCCTCCGGCTAAGGCTCAGGATGGTTCTTTGCTCGTGGACGTTGCTAAAAAGCCGGGCTCGCCAGACACAAACCCAGAGCAGAATGAGCAGAGGCTTGCATCTTCAGCTCACGCAGATGACATCGACGAAACTAAGCTCAACTTTCCTTACTGCTTCAAGGTGTTTTGTGGTGTGCAATTGCAGCCCCTAAGCATCTCTAAGGGAGCCTCTCATGAGATTTCCTTTTTGGTGATGAGCACAGGATCCACTGACTTTTCTGGGATCGCCTCAAATGACTATGTCCTTCTCGGATTTGGGTCGGAGATCAGACCGGAGAAGCCGTGGCAGTCGCTTGTTTTCAACTCACTGGGTAGTTTTTGCTCGATGCCCTGATCACACAGACACTTGTTCCATTGTCAACTTAGTCTTGTATCTATAGACGGATTCAACTATGTCTATGTCTATCATGTCTTTCAGCATCTTTCAGCTATTGCTTTCAACATGTGCCAGTTTTGGGCAATGTCAGCCATGCCAGCCTTTCAGGGCTGAGAGTCCCAGGTCTCAGAGGATTGCCAATGATCGTGGGCCTTTCAAATCAGAAAGCTTTTCTTTTCCAGGACGACAATGTACCTGGTTCACCATGGTTCACCTATGTGCCACAGGGTTTTCAGAGTTCACACAGGGGCCCATCTTCGCAACCTCCATGAAGATTGCAATGTCAACAGCGAAACTCTGTCATCAGGATCCGTTCGAGCAGTTCTGGAATGAAATGGACCCGCAAATCATGATCGCTACTCCAGGCAGTGTTTGGTGTTGAGCCAGTGAGAGTTTGACTATGATCAAAAAGCCACAGCCTTTGATCGCGTGTTTTTCCAATCAGCATTCCATTGCCAACCTGGATCTCCGCCAGTTGGTGAAGATGTGGGGCCTTCCGAGACGTCTGACGCAATACCACCCAAACCCAAGACAATTGAGACCGCCAAAACCACAAGCTTCTCCAGCGAGCTTTTGTCTCCAGATCTTTGGCGGCAAAAAGGGGGCTGAGTTATGTTGAGCTGTGCGAATCATGAAGACATGTGACATCCTGTGTTATTTTTTTTTGAGTTGGTGAAAGTCGCCGAAGAGAGCGCGTCACGGTGAGGTGGTCGTGCAGCCTAAGAACGCCAAACCATTTTGGCGCCTGTCCTCCTCAGAAGCTCAACGGGCTCAATACATTGACATTGCCCCAGCCTAAGTGGGCAAGTTCGTTTGGCACATTTTTATTCATTTTGCCCCTGTGGCTGCTGTGATTTCGTGCTGGACCATATTTTGCGTTGAAATGTGTTGAATGTTCCGCACTCTTCCCGACCTCATCTCCTGAAGATGCCTGCGTCACTGCGTGACATTGATTTCTTACTGTACGTCACTGTAGCGAGTTCGGCCTTGTAAGAAAACGAAAGAAGATAAACATATGATGCAACAAAGAAAGCGGCCGGCAGAACTCGGACTCAACAGAAGACGGATGACCAAAACGTGCTGTATCAATCTGTATCATCCCAGTTTGATGTCACCCAGACTATTTTGAAAAAAAAGAACTCAAATCCTGACCAATCGATTTCATGATTTCCACCATGCAATTTTTGGATTGATATTTTGCTCCTTTCCTGCTTTTCACGAAAGCTTGCTTGTGCTAGCTGAAGTTGTTCTTGCTTTAGCAAGGGATAAGTAGGTAGCAGGACTGCTGTATCCCTGATACCCCTCACCTCCCCTCCTGGCGGTGCGGGGTTCAACCCCTCTTGGGCCATGGTTTGGGGGCAGGTGCAGGCATCAAGTCCTGGGTCCATTTGGTGTCATCATCACCAGCGTCATCCTCATCGTCATGGTCCTCTCTCTCTCTCACTTTCTATCTCTTTCCTCCTGTATACCCATTCTGTATACCCATTCTTTGTCTGTGCATCAAACCCAGAAAGCATTCATCTTCAGCTTCCGTTTTGGAGGCAACTTTCTTACCATGTTCTCGTCTCTCTTCAAACAAATATGTATGCCGTTCTTTCTCCACTTTTTTCTTATCCCTTTCGTCTACTTGCGCATCGCGCATCAGGGGCGTTGATCTTGGATGTCCGTTTTTTGTCTTACCCATGGTCTAACACATTCTTCCCATTTAATATGGCCACTCACACCATTTCGCACTTACAACTTTCGGGCATCCTCATGCATATCCTAGGCAGCTTTCGTACCTCCCCCCTTGGCCTCGAGTTGCATGAGGTGAGTCCTCCAGGTGTTGAGCTTGGAAAGATCCAAGGCGCCAACCTGTCTTGGTTTGCGTTCATGGGGTGATGCTGATGGCGTCATCTTGGGTTCTAGACAGATTTGATCCGTTTTGTGTTTGAAATTAAATTTACATGCTAGCTGCTAGCTTGAACATGCTTGAACTCAACTCAGGCACTTTTGTCGAGTACCTTCAGACCAGATCAGGAGACAGCTGGATGCTCAGCCGGCTGAAGGTTATTGCCACTCAGGGGCAGGGAAGGTACAAGCTCCACTTGTAGAACCCGTGTCGAGGCAGAGAAGTTTCATATAACCCAAGCCAGATCAAGCCAGAAAATGCAGCCAGGAATGTGGTCTTTGCACACTACCATGTTGTTAATGCATATGAATATCATATAATCATATACATATTTTGGTCAACAAGAGTATATTTTCCCGCTTTGCCTTTGATTTTCGATTTTGAACATCCAGCACTCCGATGACACAAGAACAATCACTTGTGCACAACACATGCCTGGTGCTAATGCTCAGGAAAACCTGAAAAACTGGAGTTGCCGATTTCTGTGCGCCCGGAGGACTGCTGGGCTGCAAGCGCGCAGTTTCAGGCCTTCCACGCATTAGAGATGTGTGTGTGGGTGGATGTGTGTGTGTATCAATGCATCATGTATGTAGATAGATAGATAGATAGATAGATAGATAGATAGATCGATAGATAGATAGATAGATATAGACATAGATAGATAGATAGATAGATAGATAGATATAGACATAGATAGATAGATGTAGATAGATAGATATAGATATAGATATAGATATAGATATCGATAGATAGATAGGTATCTATATATATATATAGATAGATAGATATAGATAGATAGATATAGATATAGATATAGATAGATAGATAGATATAGATAGATAGATAGATGTAGATAGATAGATATAGATATAGATATAGATATAGATATCGATAGATAGATAGGTATCTATATATATATAGATAGATAGATATAGATATAGATATAGATATAGATATAGATATAGATATAGATAGATATAGATAGATATAGATAGATAGATAGATAGATGTATATAGATAGATATAGATAGATAGATATAGATAGATAGATAGATAGATAGATATAGATAGATTTAGATAGATTTAGATAGATAGATAAATATAGATAGATATAGATAGATAGATAGATAGCTAGATAGATAGATGTAGATAGATAGATATAGATAGATTTAGATAGATAGATAAATATAGATAGATATAGATAGATAGATAGATATAGATAGATTTAGATAGATAGATAAATATAGATAGATATAGATAGATAGATAGATAGCTAGATAGATAGATAGATACATAGATAGATATATGTATATGATTATATATATATATATATTTATGCATATACAGTAGGCATAGGCGTATTGTTTGCAGAGAACTGTGAATCCAGGAATCGTTGAGGACCCGATATTCCATCACAACGTCCAAATTCGAGTTGGGCCAAGAGGCCTTCTACGCCATGCTATTGTGTCTTTTTATTTGCGAAAGTGAGGGGCAAGCATTGACCAAGAATCCTTCAGGATAATCATGAACTACTGGTAGGATAGTTGTTTTTGGTGTTCTCGCAGCTCATACGGGTACAAACAATTACAAACATATATATATATATACATATGTAGATATATACATATATATATATATATACATATGTAGATATATATATATATATACATATATATATGCATATGAGAACATACAGCACGCACACATATACACATACATAGGTCAGGCACATGCGGATTGGCTCAAAGGACAGCCATGATCATTATCGTGTGCGCAAAGAGATTTGGAAGCTATTGCTACCCATACCGCACTGACAAGACCGCGGTGCGAAATCCGGCTTGGCAACGATTGGAAGGAAGTTCACACTTTGAATTTGTAGATGCACTTAGTCAACCAACAGGCCACTGAGAGGAATCTCCAGTCTGTCAACGATAAATCAGGCCAGGATCACAGAGTTTGGGACAGAAAAACTCAAAGAATTGCTCAGTCAAGTGAATTTCTTTAGATCGCTGGCCCAAGCTTTGTTCGCAAGGGGACGTTGATTTACATTGTGTGAGTATTTCATCATGTCTCATCAATTCCTGTCCTGGATTCACAAATGATTCAAAATCTTCTCGGCCAGGACTGCATGCAGAATCACATGAGCTCGCAGGAGCACGTCCTTCGCTGCCACACGCACGAAACAGTGCCTTAGCTCAAGACTCAAGAGGAGGAGTGCACGAGGTTCACCTTTCAAGACTTTCTTTTGGAAGGGAGAAAACTGAGTGATTTGAGAGTGTTTCTTTCGAATACTTCTTTGACCTTGGAGATTTACAAGCCAGATTCATACTGCATTTTCGCCTGGTTGACTTTGCTATAAATCAGGGAAATAGTGGTGCACTTGAGTCACTTGAGGTGAAAAACCTTCACATCAACGTTATCGACGAACTCTGATGCCAAAGACCGCAGACTCGTGATACCAAAAGTCTGCACGCGCATTGACTGCCTTTGGGAATTTGTACCAATACGCACCAATACCATCCGCTTGAAACCGATAGCCGCTACAATCCGCTACATGGTGCATCATGTTGCCACGTGCTGCTGAAAGCCGATAGCTCATGTTTTGGAGTCTCAACTTTCAACCTTTAACATGTTCGGATATTTTTTTGACTGAAACTGTGCTCCTCAAGCTTGGTTCTTTGCAGAGCCCCCGCGAAACAGGACCAAGGCTCCAGAGCTCAGTTTCAAGAGCGCCTAAAAAATCCACGAGGATTCAAAATTCAAGTTCAATCTGCAAAGTGAAAAGACGTGAAATCTTGGGACATCTTTGACATGTCATCTCTGACATGTTTACATGCCTTGCATCACATTGCATGTGAAGCAGGTTCGCACGAGGTTCCACAGGTTCCAAAGCCCAAGTATCCCATTTGGTGAATCAACACTTCCATCCCAAGTAACAATGCTGTACCGGCTACTGATTTCAAAGCCTCCTGTGCTTGTTCGAAAAGATGGCAGCGCTTGCATTTCAAACGCCATACTGTACGTGCTTCCGGGCACGACCAAAAGCGTGCACTGGCACGGACAACAAGGACAGCCGCAGCACTTCAAGCTTGCAAAATTCCTACGCCGTTGCTTTGACACAGACAATGTCGTCAAGTCCTTATCAGCACGTGACAGTCAACTCCACCTATCATTCGTCCCTGCCGACATCCTCACAAGCCCTGGTGGTTTCTTGTTGCTTGGAAGCCGACAGTCTACGTATATACATATAATTACATATATATATATATATAATTATATATATTGAAATATATTATATTATATAAGTAAAAAAGTAGTAAAATCGCTAGATCATTCCGAGCTTTGTGCAGCTGCAACCGTCCGTTTTTGCACAGACACAAGTTGCCAAGTTTTGCGGTGCTCATTTCTGACGCCAAAGCATTCCTTTTGACAGGAAGAAGTACCAGACGCTCGCAGAGTCAAGCGGAGTTCTATGTTCAGAAATGCCTTGGTCGTGACACCCTGGACCGTAGGGCAAGAGATCAATTTTTCTGATCTTCTGATTTCATGCATTTGCAAATCATTTGCACATATTTGCACTGAGAGCATGAATCTGGAAATAGGAAATAGTACGAAAAAGTACTGAAAAAGTTGCGTTTCAGTACCCCAGGGCCTTGACAAGAGCCGGAAGATGCCGAACGTTTGACCAACCTTGCCTTCACTATCCTTCACGTAAATCTTGGTGCAGGATTTTTTACAAATCAAGGCGCAGTCGCGTATCTTGGTCTGAACCATTGAGTCCCCCCACAGAGTCGCACAGCCTTCATTGTTGCAGAAAGGGTGCTGAATTCACACGGTCACAGGGTTCGCATCGCATTTTGATGCTGTGGCACGCTGTGATGCAACATTCCAGAAAATGTGCCTCGTTTCAATACCACCTACTACTGAACTACTGTGAGCAGGTAAGGTGCCGAGGAAAGCTATTTGAGGCACTGCAAATCAATTTTCTGATTGGCCAATGCAGAGGTAGTAGTTGCAATCAGTATGACTGCTTGTAAGGCTTATATTATGTTCACCCATAATTGATTGATTTGAATCTTTCTGCACTTATATATAATTATGTATCCATATGTATATATGATATATATGATCAGTCTGATGGAAAGAGAAGTGGGACTGGATTCTGACAAGAAGACAGCTTCACGATATTGTTGCAAGAAGGAGATGAATGACGAAACTGAATTTAGCGAATCCTGCTCTTTGCTTTTGCCTTCCATTGTGCATGTTTTGGCGCAGGTCCATGACTTTGGCGACAAAGGCATGGGTGTTGTGGCAGCTCGAGATATTCAAAAAGGCCTGTGTGCTCACGACTGGACAGCACATCTTTTGTTTTCTTGCCCGCACTGCTACACCTTCAATCATGCTCAGGTGAACTGCTTCTTCGCGAGCAGCCCCTTTTTCTCGTAAGCCAGTGCAGGTGCCTTCAATGTGCCACTCTTTCATCAGAACGTTGCAGGTACAGTGTGCGCGATATGATGGCCTGCGATTGGAAGCTCCCAGTTCCCGTGGGGATACATGAATAGACACAGAGAGAGAGAGAGACGGAGATACGTATGTGTATATACATATATGTACGCATATATATATATATATGCACATACGCGAGCACATTTATTATATAATTAGACCAGAGACGAGAGGTAAGGAGCAAGAGTAGATCAGAACAGAAGAGCAGCAAGAGAGAGCAGCAAAAGCAACACAGAGCGAGAGAGAGAGAGAGAGAGATACAGATAGAGAGAGAGAGAAAAAAAAAGAGAGAGGGACTCAGCCGAATGATATTTTGCAGCTCGCTAAACCAAGTCATTCTCGGAGTGCGATGGGCCAACTGGGACGTACTGGACACATTTGTGGAATGTCCCGCTGCCCTCTGCTGATGCTTATGACTTATGTTCTTAAGGCTGTTCTTTTCATACTTTGCCGTGGAATCTTCTAATGCTGGTTGACCTGTCATCGAAAAATTGAATATGAATTACATAATCGAAATTGATCAATTCATGACTGCAATGTGATTGAGCAAACTCTTGAAAGTAGAGAAGAGACTAGGACAAAAGGGAGGTCACGGCAAGAAATCATCTTTTTTAGCGTGAAATCGGGAAAACGCAAAGAAGGCAAAGGACCACAACGAGTCACCCATGCAGTCAGTCACAATGTCACAGAGACGCGCACACACATACACACACACATACACACTCACATACAAGAGAGCAAGAGAGCAAAAGAGAGAGAGAGAGAGAGAGAGAGTGCGTCCACGAGCAGGTGGTTGTAAAGATGCCGCCGTTTTGTCCAATGTGTGCGTGAGATCGGAATACAGGTGTGTGCACCTCTTCTTGGGAGGCAATATTGATGTTTCAGGCTATGAATAGACAATAAAAGACGTATCCAGACGTATTGCGCGGAGGTGTTGTTGAACGAGGGTTTGAATCATTTTGAATCCCTCTGTTGAAACAGCATGTTTGAGCCGCATCATGAACGACCAAAGTTTCTCACAACTGGCGTCCATCACCTAGAAGCATCCCCACATATCCCCGCTGATGTTATGTGCCTGCACACCTCAGGGATTCAAGACAGCTTGATGCATGGGAAAACGAGATCAACGCTGCACTGAGAAAACTGCCCGAGCATGACTTGCACCTGGACCATCGCATGTTGTGGATACATCGTGAACTGGCTAGATGAATGTTTGGAGATGTTGGGCTTATTTCCAAGATCTTCCAATCATTTCCAAACCATACATTCCTTTGCCAAGCCAAGGCAATCCTTCTGGAGCTTGGCAGAGTCTTGCCTTGTGCCTGTTGCTTTTCTATGCACATGCATTTGGTCCTCAAACATCTTGGCAGCCCTTGCAAGTCGGAAAACAGAAAGGTCTATATCAACCTAGAGCTACAAAGACCCACGAAATTGTAGGCCCATTCTAAAAAACCGGGTTTTTGGGAGAAAAAACGGGTTTTTGATTTTCAATGATTTTGTGTAATTTTTAGAAGAATCAAGTATTTGCTTTTCTTCTTGATCTACAGGTACTTGTTGGGTTTCAGCAGGTAGTTGATCAATACCATCGTGCTAAGTAGGTTTTCTCCAATTGCGGGCGCTGTTCAAGTCAGAATTGGATCTGATTCGTTTGCCGGCAAAAGATTACTATCGCGGATATGTAGTGATGGCCCAACTTTGTTCAGAAATGTGCTGCGTCCAAAAGTGTCATATTCAATTAGCTACAAGTGCAGAANATGTAGTGATGGCCCAACTTTGTTCAGAAATGTGCTGCGTCCAAAAGTGTCATATTCAATTAGCTACAAGTGCAGAAAATCAAAACACACAGCATGATGCATCCAAACATGCTTGAATGTCGGGCATGGATCATTTTCGGCATTGGTATAATTGGCGCTCATATGTGGTGTCCTTTACACTGAGTCGAAAAACTCAGCGNCATTTTCGGCATTGGTATAATTGGCGCTCATATGTGGTGTCCTTTACACTGAGTCGAAAAACTCAGCGTCACAGCCACTAATTTCTGGAGGGAAAAAAACCATAATTTTCGTACGGGTTAGTATGGGTTAATTATGGGTCTTTTACGGGTTAATTATGGGTTCTCAAAAACTGGGTTTTTTAGGATTCCCAAAATATGGGTTTAGTATGGTTTAGTATCGGAAAATTATGGGTTTAGTACGGCTTAGGTTGGGTAAAATATGGGTTTTTCATGGTGGACCCAAAAAATCTATGCAATACCCATCGAAAATCCGATAAAATTGCGATATTTTAGGATTTCCCATCAAAATTCGGAAAAACAAGTCGGCCGGGAGTTTCAAATTCCCGGCCGGAAATTCCAGAAATAGAAAATTTCCGGCCGGAAACTCCAAAAATCAAAAATTCTAGGCTGGGAATTGCGGTATTCCATCTGAAATAGGTAAGAAACATGCTAANAAGAAACATGCTAACAAGACAACTATTCTCCTTTGGTGGGATTTCAGGCACAAATTCTTTCCATTCAGGTTTTCAGACATTTGGGTGATTCAGTTATCAGTTATCACATGTTTTCACTATTTCGAGACAAGGGTCATCATTCCATAGCAATCCCAAAAGGTTACCATACGTAATGCATGAAATCATGTATAATGCCGATCAACACTCCGAAAAACCAGTTTTTTTTGAGAAAAAACGGGTTTTTTGGCAACATGCATGGAAAAACCGGGTTTTCGAAAAAGGACCTACAAATTTGTGGGTCCATGTTGCTGATGGTATAAGGTAATTACCGCTATGTTCATCGATACTAGGCCTGTAGTTTATATACTTCATATCCCCCAAACCTCTGAAATGATCATCCATCCCATCACCTCGACTTCGAGGCCAGACGGAGGTGTCATCGGACACTGAGGCGGAGCTGAGAGCCAAGGCACGGCATCCCAAAATGGGGAAAAACGAGGGGAAATTGATCGCTCATCATCCAAAGTTCCAAGAAAACCACCAAACAAACTCGAAAACATGTAGTTTTGCAAGATGTTGACGCAGTTGCTGGGTAAGGATTTAGCTAAAATCTTCTGGAAAACTTGATATTTGGCGGTAGAAACCATGGGTTTCCTGTAGATAGGTTTCCTTAAACAAATCAACTGAAGTGGGAAATAAAGTATGGAACTTCAACATCCAAAATAGCCAAAGGTAGCCAGAGCTGCACAAACCTCAGTAAACGGTATTCTAATCTTGGGGGCATATACTGCCGAGAGAAAGATACAACTTTTCCTGCAGGATGTCCAAGCTCGCCATGTTTTCTGATCGCTTGTTCTTGAGGATCAAGATTTGGATTCAACTAGCGATTTGATACCACCCCAGACTGAGTATAGTGGAGACAATTGGAAACTAAACTAGTGAGTGGTAGGTGGTGGTGGCGGCCAATCTGGTAAAGACAATTGTCAGCGATGCAAAATTTGGATCTCAACCATTGAACTGGATTAGAAAAGACCAATGGTGGCAATAAAAGTAATGAACCTGGGCTAACTTACTGGTAAGTGGTAGATTTGGTTGCCCAGTTGCCTGATACATTTTGATGAAGGAATATCATATATTGCTGAACATCATGACTTTCCATTAAGTTTGTATAAAGTAGCTGACAAGTAACCGCCAGCAATATTGCTACCAATCTTGGCGAAGTTTCTAGTGCTATCGTCATCGCATTGGTTCAAGAGATTGGTTTCTGGAACCCCGGGGTATTTTGATATGAGAGAACGTTGTTCTCTGTAGATGTTTCCCTGAAGTCAATCAATTGATTGGTGATATCTCCCCTGTATGTTGCTGATTGAAATCGATTTTCTTTGGTGAAATCCCAAGTTTTGTTGGTTAACTCCCATAAAATCATCATTTTTGGTTGGCTCATCAATCCCCCACCCGGTTATGCCACAGGCACTCCTGGAAGGCCTTTGAGGCCGGCGGTGCAAGAAAAGGTCGATGAACAGCGGTGGAGTTTACTGCACAGCAAATGCAAAGGAAAATAATGGAAAAAAATGAATGATGGTATAATATTTAACTGGTGAATATATAGTAATTAGAGTATAACTAACTAGCTACACAAAAACTTACGTGACTAATGGTTGGAACTAAGTGGCTTTGGTTCAAAGCCTGTCAAGCATCATTACCATATTTAGGGGGAGGAAAACAGTGGCAAACCATGGAAGAACATACAACTAAATGATGAACTGAATAATTGCGATAGCATAAAACTAACAACGGAACTTAATGGCTATGGATCAAGACGATTAAACATGATTAAACCATAGGCGGCGGACGAAAACCCATTTGACAGCTGTTTTGGGGTGAACAGAAGGGTACCAGGGTTTTGATCCACCGCCAAATGATGAAAACATGTTCTTTTCAGAAATTGCTTGGGGTGCTGCCTCTAAATGACTCATATGGTTTAAAAATTGAAACCACCAATCAGATTTGATTTTCCATTTCGGGATGTTGCAGGGCCCCGGTTGCAGTACTGCAGTGGCAGATATTGGCCAGTAATAGTAACCCCCACATGGACCCCGAAAACTTGGTCTGGAAGACTAGTTTTCTATTGCATATGGCCATTGTTTGGGTTCCATGGCAAAATTTGGTGGGTGCACGGTGCCTTGTTTTGGGGATTTACCGGAGTATCAAGATAGCGCGAGATAGCATCTTACTAGAGCCCCAAGATCCTTGAAAGTATGCGGTTACATCCTTGATTAACAGTACCATTTCGGTGAAAGACTAAATAAACCCGGCAGTTTGCTGTATATAGAACCATGCTTTTCTTCTTAAACAGGCTGGAATTGCACAAAACCTATTGCTACAATATTTTGTCTGGGTTGGAAGGTCTTTCTCGGCACTCATGGTTGCCACAAGGTTTGCTGGAGAAGTCAGAGCTATGTGAAATTACTAGAGGGTAGTCCATGGTATAAATGTAAGAATGATTGGGGTCAGCAAATACGAGCCGTATCCACAAAGCTATGTGGCACGCGAACCCAGGAAATTTCTGAACATTCTTGCTTCGAAGAAACTCCACCGACACAGATTGACCAATTTATCCGTTGCGCAACAGCAAAAGGTTGCGAGAAACGATGCAAGTACAACTGGTTGGTGCTTTCAAACGCAAAATGAAGAAAAATGGACCTCAAGATGAATTCTGGATACATGAAGCAAGAGCATGCCGACTTCAATATTATGATTTTACCCATCCATGCCTGCAGATGATCGGGGTCCCAATCAACTCTGAAACATATTGGGTTTGTTGAAATCACCAACGAAACCAAGCTGGGAAATTCCCAGCTGCACGTGTGACTGGTCCATGGGTCAAAATGTTATCAACATCAAACAAAACCTGACCAGAAGTG
Source organism: Symbiodinium sp. clade C Y103 (assembly GCA_003297045.1). NCBI lineage: Eukaryota > Dinophyceae > Suessiales > Symbiodiniaceae > Cladocopium > Cladocopium sp. clade C. Next base: position 35,540 of record BGPT01001898.1, read on the forward strand.
ATGATTAGTACTGAGAAAGCCATCAACAATAGTCATATAAGTCATCTGTGGGGTCGAACAGAAATGGTCCAGATATGTCCCGTTCTTTGCCATTATATATACATGGTGGTGGTTACATTCCAGATTATGTGTTGGCGAATCTGGCTACCCATTTTGACCCATTCATTTCCCAGTCCTGAGCTACTTCAGCTCTGTGGAATCTTCATCCGATTTCTCAATGATTCGGGGTATTTCTGCATGCAGACCATGATCATTGTTTTAATCAGATTGTGGATTATGAGTAGGAGTGTTATCAAACATGGCTGGCTTGGTCTTCTTCGCAACTATATATACACACTGAGGTTTCAGTGCGAAAATCACACATAAATGACAAGATAGGGATTTTTCAGTGCTATTTTTGACTACCAGAGGATATGTTTCAGTCATAGACAAATGATCCCCACACTTGCTGTGGAGCAATTTGCCTTTGTCGGCTCATGGATGTTGCATTTGTGCAGCATTTCGATTGGAAAACCATCCCATGTTGTGAGTTCTCCCCACCAGGGTACTTTCAGAGGAACTTCTAAAGTGAGACTTCAAACATTGAGTTTTGGGTCTTGGTCCGAATCGATGTGACCCACAAGATAATTAATTCTCTATGTTTCAGGGCCATGAATTTGAGCAGTTACGGTACTCATTTCTTGGTCTTTCGGTTTTCAAACCATCACTGTGCTGGTTGCTAGTGTCAAACATGTTGATGTTCAGATATGTTCAGCAATTTTGGGGCTGATTTTGGGATGATGATCCTCAATGACTATATGGATGATAACATACAATATCTAATAACCAATATTTTTGGAACGGTCTGAATCCACCAATGAACTTCGGCTTCCCTGGCATGATGAAGGTTCCCACCTCAGGCCTGTGTCGCCGGTATTGTTTAGTGAATTTGGATTAGAAGGAACGGGAGGCAAGTGAGGTTCTTTTGCCCATGAATGCACCATTGCAAGCTAACATGGAACCATATGGAACCATATGGAACCCTAAACATTTGGATAGACTCGATGGACATGTGATTTTGATTGAAGAAGCAGTGCGGCAGTGCGGTGTTTGGTTCCATGCTAGTTTTCAGGGCGGTGGGTGCCTGGAGATGACACCTCCGTGGCTGCCCAGCTGCTTTCGGTGAGGCGCAGGGCTATGGCCAACACATGAGTTCTGAAATGGTTGGGCTCCTGTGATGAACTAGCTGCACCATGCTGTACCCAAAAGTTTGTGATGAGAAATGTTTCCGAAAGCTGAACTGATGTGTTGGTCTTAAAGTTGTTTCCCTTGCAGAAAAAGAGTCGCCAAACATTTTTTGATGGCCTTGCCAGGGTCTGTTTTGGAAGACGCCCCGGCATGCCGCAGGGTGCGGGTCGAACCCTTGGGACAACCAAGACACAGATGAGATGAACCAGTTTAGTCCATTCAGAAAGGAAACATTGCCTCCTCCCATGTTAGGATTTTGCTTGAATCTACAAGGGTTTGGACCCACGGCCCTATGAAAATCCACGTGGGATGGAAATAGGCAGCCTATTTCCGTGACGTTTCACGGCTCACTGAGCCGCTTCCCACAGAAGGAAGCCAGAGATGCCAATGGCAGTTAGTGACATCCAGGCCTAATCTGGTTGGTGATTTCATATTATGTTCCTGTTCAATGAGTCCTTGAGATGTTCATCCCAACACATGTTTTATTTATTTAATACATTGTGAGGAATTTGTTCATCCTGGATGATGATACCAATTGACTCTTGTATCATTCAAGGGGTGGGTCGACCACCAACCAGTGATCAGTTTGGTCAGAGGGAGGCGTTGTAGTCCTATCTGACGCCGTGACTTTCAGAAATGGCCACGAGTCAAAATTGTCTTGGAAGGAAAGATGCCGTGTGACTGAACACTGGGGGGACCCATCGAATTGCAATTGTTTATGAAACACATTATATATGATAAAATATTAAAAAAATCAAACCATGATTGTTTTTTGTTGGCAATTCTCCAAGTTTTTGGACAAACCAAGATGACAATTTTGGTTGTGTAGTTCTTGCTTTCAGAATTTGAGCAGAACGCAATCACTTTATACTTTATACCTCTCTCCAAGATGTTCAAGATAACTCAGCTGTCGGTGTGTTCAGGGCACGCACTGAAGCTGGTCATGTTTCCTTTCCACCAGCAATACCATTTTTCCGCTACCCAAAGTAATTGTATTCACAACATTTTGATATATATTATATATTGTGATGTCTGCCTGTGGGAGATCATTCGGCCAAATATCCTGCCCTTTGCAGTACCAGTTTGTGACTCGTTTGTGCTGTACTGTATCTACAAGCGGAATTCGGCACCATGACAACTGGAGCACATGGAGCTCGCAGGTTTTCGGGTTTATGTTACGGCTGGGTTGCAATCATAGATGAGTCCCATCCAAAGACCAGAGGCGTTTGTTGGAATGTTCTGCATACCTATATGTGGGCCATGTAATGGACATTTTCCAAGATTTTGCCATTCTTTTGAAAGCATGGGCAAAACATACCACACATTGAGCATTTATTACAGGCGGGAATCTTTGCTGCTTTGTTTGATCCCACACCGCCCAAATGGAAACGTATCAAAACTATGTATGCCAAGAAATTAATACATTCAAAAGACAGAAGATCTCCTGCAACTTGGTGATTTTGTTAGCCATGCTTTCCCGCTTCTTAAGACCCCCATTTTGAGATCCGTACATGTGAAGCCATCCAATGCCATTTTCGCCAGTCCACATCATCGGCCAGGGATGGGAGATTGGTCAAATGGAGGAGCCACGGGAGAAGGGTTGGCAGCTGTCCCATGGCGAAACGTAAGGTGAATGATGGACAGTTATGGACCAAGCAATGAAGTAAAGCCACAGCCACAAACCAACCAGCCCCTAGGCCAGTAATGACTAGAGAGATTTTAACCATCAGTTGGAGACTGGGTGAAGAGCGTCAGCGGATCTCCTGGATCAACGCAAGATTTGTGAACCCCTGAATTGTTTTACTGGAGAGGTCCTTTCTTACACACTCTTTTTTGCGGGGTAACCTACTGATTCCCAGTTATTCAATCATTGTTGATTGATTCAAGTTTGACATTATTGAAGCAGATGTACATGTTGACCCGCTGACTATGAATAGGTTGAATTCAACAAGAGAAGCTGCAGAACTTTGCGGCTGATGATTCGGCAATGGGTTCTATGTCTCCAGAATCTTGGCAACCCACAATAAGAATCCCATGATTAATCAGCCCAGAAGCATTCACCACCAAACCATGTTCCCCTCTGGTAATTGTGCTAAGGAAAATAACCATTTTGATAGGTGAACCATCTATCAGTGGGTCATTTTCCATAGCGATGTGAAATTACCAGAGGGTAAAGCCTGTGATTTTGAGGATTTTCCCGTGTCAGTTTACGCCGTCGTGCCAGGACGGCGTTCGTCCGTCTGAGGACGGTGAGCCAGTGGGGAGGACCCAGGGGAGAAGCGAGGCTGACGTGGGTGAGAGGGAATGATCATTTGGCAGCATATTACTGAACATGTCTGAAAATAGAATACCAAACCATGGTAATATACCAATAATTAGCCATTTGGTAGTTTCAATTTGGACAACTATAGTTTGGGAATGATAATGAGCTATAATGCTGGAATGATAATATGTTAATGATAGTTGTAAGGATAATGATATCCAATTAGTTTTGAACCAGTCTATCAGAATATAGGTGTCACTGATTAATAGTAATGATGATCAATTTGTACATTAGTGACTTATCGTACCATTAACCAACTTGGTAGTGAAGTGGAGGGAGCCAGTTTCAATTATACAATCATACCCATGCACTTTTGATGATTAGAACCCCTGTAAATGATGCTTTAAATTTGCATTGAAGTACAAAGTGGATAATAACCCAAGTAGCTTAGATTGTGAGATATACCCTAGCAATTAATATGGGTTGCGTTCACTATTGCTAATTGGGTCCCCCACCCTGAAATACATCAAAGAACAGCCAATGATACACATGATAAACTAGGAATAGACTTTGTGAATGAGCTATATGTAGACTTTTCACATATGTTTGTTAAAGAACTGGATGTAAACATAATTGATGGTAGATGGATGAACGTGGAGCATGCTTATGAACAGACCTAGAGTCCATACGTGTATGTATGTATTACATTTGTACACAACCATCACAATCGGGATAGCTACAAAATTCAAAAGTTGGCATGTTGACCAGAAGGGAGAAGGAAACTGGTTATGCATCCACTTTTGGTGGTTAAAGGAGCATTTATTGTTGCTTTCGTACCAAATTTATGTTGATATACGACAGATGAGCTTAAGAACTCAATCCACCAGAATCCGCCATCAAACACTTCTAGTTGTTGCCACTTACAAACTGCCTCAGGAACATCCCACCAGCCCTGCGGCCTATGAGTTGTTGGTTGCTTTGAGGGTACACCTTCTGAATCAGCCAGTAGTTGTCATATTCTGCAATGTTCTTCCAATATGAATGTTGACTACATTTGGTTGTTTTAGGTGTGTAGGAGTACCAGATTCTGCCAATGATATAATGATGATTTGAGATCTAAACATCAAATTCATGAAGTCCCGAAGCTTCTCAATCCCGCTGAAATCTGAGTCGTCTCAGAATTTCAGTGCACTGAGGATGTCTTTTTCTCCCATTCCTATACCGAGAATTGTCAGCACCTCAATGTTGCAGCTGATTTGTGTCTGTTGGATTTCAGATGTGGATGCCACCAACCAAACATGATTTATAGTTACCATCTGAAAGATGGATTTTCTATCTTTTTTGGGGGGATACTAAACATTTATATTCTGCAAGCACCTTCAGCAATGGAAATTTGTCATTTTCTGGCTTATCGAAAGTTTAGCAAATCGGCAATTCTACTTTGATTGCAAGGCTCGGCGTTCCTTTTTTACGTTGCAACTGTTGCCATCCCGGAAATGATTGTTGAAGAGAACAAAGGCAAGAGATCCATCGGAAAACCTCGTATTTGGCTTCTGAACAAACACATCATAACACATGGTTTTCACTCATTTGAGTGTGTCTGAAGATTTGGTATTACTCCCCCATGGCCATTGAATTGGGGAAAACGACCACTAATCAAAGTTTGTTTAAAAGGTTTTTCCGTGGATTTTCAGACAAACCCATGTGTGTCTCCTAAAACAAGCGACTTTTTCTTCAACGATTCCGCTTGAAACAGGTCGACGTGTGGACATGGCGCTCTTCGAGTGCAACTGTCCCAACAGCCGGAGACCTTGGTGATCCTGGGTGCCATGGGTCTTAAGGCACGCAAACTGGCCCAAAATGGTGATTTAACAAAGAACACTTGGGAATTTGTGATGAAAAAATTGGATACAGCTGATTTACCCTCTGGTAATCTTAGCAGTTTGTTACGGAAAATCACCATTTTTCATAAGTAAATCATCGAGCGAAATGGGCAATTTTCCATAGCTACATTGAATTACCCCATGGTATAATCGTTTAGGATGATAAACATCCACCTCCCAGCTGTTTTAGTGTCAACAGAAGGGTACCAGGCAGCAGGTGTTTGACTCAGAGCGAAATGGCAAGTTGAAGGGGGGACAATTATGATAAACTAAAAGCCATTGGGATCCACAGGGGATATCAATAGGGTGGCAATTTGAAGAGGGAAAACGATGATTACTGTAACCAGCAGATTAGTAGGTGATTACCCCATTGACAATCATTGTCAGGCAAAACCAGCCTTGGAGAATCATAAATACATAGTGATAAGGGAATGTAAAGCCAACCCAAAAATGGGGCTACAATGGAATGATAGTGGAGCTATGATGATCAAAAAATGAAGATACCATATATATGCAGGATGTAAATCAATAGTCGCGTCCGTGTTATTATTAAGCACCTTTAAGCGCCCCTCATTTGGGCCCCGAAAGTGAATACGCCCGGTAATTCAACAGTTTGTGATGGACAATCACCATGTTTCACACGTAAATCATCGAGCTAAATGGGCCATCTATACCAGAGCACACTCTTAAATTACCACAGGGTAGGGCCAGTACTGTTTCTTAATCCCCATGACATTCCCGGTCGATCCGTCCAGAAGAGCTTCAGACCCCTAGGTCTCACCTGCTGTTCTCACCTCTACGCTGGGGTCGTGGCATTGCCTGAGTTGGGATGGCCCAGCTATGGTGCTTTCACGGCATTCATCAATTGGGTTGTTATGGGGCACCCATATCATGGGAAGCATGTCTGTTAGATTCTTTTAGCATCTTTCAGTCACGTATGTAATGTATGTAACGTCATCATCGTGTCACGAAGCGTTTCTAGCATCACTAGGTCATTATACGTAAAAAAATATGCATCATATGTTTTTGTTGCAATTCGCAGGATCAGCTACCAAGTCAAACGTTGGTAACCCACTAAAAGTGAAGACACACGAAACAGGGTAACTCGCGGGCTTGAAGTCTTGGGCATGGCAAGTGGATGTGCATTGCAGGAGTGGTTCAGAATCCATATGGTAAAACTTGGTGAAACCCATTTATTCCTGGGTTTCACCATTTAACTGGGGCTTGTTTATCCCATCTGTTCCTGGAACCCACTGGCTGCAAATTGGGCATCCCCGTCACATGGAGATTGTAACAGGGAAGATGCTGAAGCGGTGGATTTATAGATACCATATTTTCAGACAAACCCTATCAGGGGCCTTCTTTGTGGTCCCTTCATGTCCCCAGCTGATCACCGGGTGAACTCGTTCTCAGTTGAGTCCATCAACTAATTATTGATCAAAAGCCTCATGTTGGGAGGTATTTGCAACATGTCCTACCAACTTCACAGGCATTTGTATTTTGACAAAAAATAATACACTTCATTTGAAGGTGTTTGTAGCAAAATGGTGGCGCATTCTCCAGTAATCCCGTCCCCCAAATCGTCGCTTTTGATGGGTGAAACCACCATTTCTGATCGAGGTACCGCCATCGTGCTGCCTTGCTCTGGGCCATGCGGCAGGCCGGGGACCTTTACCCATGGGATAACCCAGTAAGCAGCACTTGGCGGTTTTACCGGCAGAAACATGGGGGATATAACCTGCTATAATGGGGAGATTCTATTGAATATCATGGGAATATTTGATTCCGTGGCGGTTCAACTATCAATAATGTGGATTTAAGTAGAAAAAAATGGGGTGCAATGGGGTAGATGCCCCGCAATATAATATTGAGGTGTGTCCTCAAAATTTGCTTGTATCCCCAAAGTCATGACAGCTTTGATCGGGGACATTGTGATGAACCAGTGGCTGAAATTCGGAATGGGGTATCCTATTTTCAGAGAAACCAGTGTCCAACCAAAATTGGATGTGCCATCCAGTAAATGAACATGGATATGGAAAGGCCATCGGGAAACCCCGGGAAATGAGCAACTGATTCATAGCAGATTCTAAGAAACCGGAATATGATCCTGCATCCCTGCAACCTGATAGTCAGTTCCCAATGAGTCCAGCTTCACCAGAAGATCCGTAGGTGTTGGTCTTTCCAGTTGGAAAACATGGCTAGCTGATGCTAGCTGGAAAATTCCCTTAATATAAACGGGTAATTCTCCAGCGAGCCATGTGTGATGACACCAGAGGGTAAATTCCATTCAAGATGCCATGAAGTATCCCATTCTCATGCATTATTGTCCATTATTACCAATGATTGGCCATTCTCAACCCTTATATTTGCCATTTATATATAACATTATATAACTATCATTTACAATTGATTATTAACCATAATTATTATCAATCATCAACCATCATTATCAATCGACATTATCATTATCCATGATTTTGTTGGGGTTACACCCTGTCGCCCAAAATCTGCACCAGGATCTTGGTTTCCGCGCTGGGGGCCACGACTTTGAGCAGGTGAGCAATGGACCGAGGCTGGATGACACTGGAGACCGGGGAAAATAGGGAATTGACCAGGCAGAAAATAGGGATGATGTGGATTGAACCATCCAAATTTTCGGTGTAACCAGCCAAAATGGGGATTACACAATATATAATGAAACACTTTTGCTGGGTTGTAAGGAAAAGGGTGAGAGCACTAAATTCAGCTGGCTGAGCATGTCATGTTCATACGTTTATACACCAAGACACACTCCAGGGTTGTTGTGTTTTGTATCCCATGTGGAGTTCCCATGTTTCGTTCTCCATGAGTCCCACGAGCTCGCAGGGGAGGATTTGAGGCGGCACGCCGACGGCTGAAGGCTTGCACCGCTTGGCCGGGGAGAATCCTGGAGCACCAGTGCAGGTTACATGGATTTCCATGACGTGGTGACTACCAAGAACACATGTTTTCTAGCAACATGTCCAAAATCTGAAATGAATGATTCTTGTTGGTCCTTTCACCAGAGAAAGATATGAACTCACCCAGTACTGCTTCGATGTACTTCCCAACTGGTCTGTGGTTCATAACTATGGTCATCTCGACTACTTATGACAGATGGGATGTTTATCTCACTCATGTTTGGTGTGGTAAATGTCCTATTTTGGGTCTTTTGGCTTTAAACATCACCTTAAGATGTCTCTAGGTGTCTTGGTTCCCCTTTTCTTGGCCTGGGTAATGTTCAAATGAAAAATGGATCACATTAAACGCCAGTTATGTGGCCATTCACTAACTGTTGATACTTGTTGATAGTTGTTGATTCTCATTGATTTTCTTGATAGTTGTTGATTGCTGTTGATTGTGACTGTTTATTTCCCAATTTAGCTTTCAATACCCACCCACCGCAATCCCCATTTATATTGCAAACATGTAGGCTCACCTACCTATCACCTGGGAGGTGCACCCACATATTGGAGAAATCCAGCATCATTTTGATGTATTGTTGGTCATATGTTCCATTATGTTTTCATTATCGATGCCCCTACACCGACGTGTACGACTTTGTTGGTTCAAGAAAAATCGCAAAGAACTATTAACATCTAATAGTCTATTAACTATAATATATTATAATATACTTTTAGCATCTTTTAGCTTCCATTTTTGCCTGCTGAAATCTCATCCGGGTCCAACGTTTCTCAGGCTGCGCTTCTGAAGCGCCTGAACCTCGAGGAGTTGCTGGACGGCGCGTTGGACGCCTCGTTGGGCTTGTGGGTCCGGGGCTCCCAGGGGGTCCCCTGGGGGTTTAGAACTTATAGTTACAAATCCCATGATAACTATAGTGAAATGGGATTATGACTATAGTTAATAGTATCAGTTGTTATAATCCCATTGTACAACTATATATAGTTATAAGTTATAATCCGATTAGATAACATGTATCTCTTGGCAGAGATGATTCCTTTCTTTGTTGAAGCAGTACAGTCCATGCATTTTCTGGACTGCAACCTGAAGTTCTGCTTTCTCGAGTCAATGAAGCACACAAGCAGCGACGTGTAGTCTTCATTCGATCAAAAGATGCTTCTCGAGCAACTGATGGCAATTGGTCTGAAGTTCATTTGGCATGGCTAGAAGGAGGGTTGACAGCCATACCGCACCTGCTGAGCTTCAGCGCCCTTGGTGGCCAAAGCTTGCTAGAATGGTGGCTGGGCCACATGGCTCATGAGTCTCGAGCCCAATCCCTCCATGTCCTGTGAACCAAAGCATCTTCAAGATAAATGTTTTGGCATTATCTGGTACCCAATGTTGACCCCTGCAATCCAATATACACCTGGCAAGGCTCACCCCCTATCTTCGACGGGAAAATAATCGAGATATAGGGAATTCTAGAGTGCACTGTTTGCTCACGTTTACAAACGGGTACATAGCTTGTGACAGGCCAGTCTGGGGTAAGGTAATTCGAGATGAAAAAAATACACAAGTTGAAGCAGCTTCAAGTTGCACTTTAAAAAAGGGGGTTATTTGCTCTCTTTTCTGAATGTGTTCTTGCCATCAGATCCAAGGCTGAAGATGACTTCTTATTTTGTTCACGGCTGATGTTCAGCTGAGGGTTGGGACGTAGTGATATGTGATGATATGTGTGCATACATACACATTTTTGTGTATGTATATGTATATATAGATATATATTCATATCAAATTGGATGTATGATGTATTTGGACGCTATGTCAAGCTGTCACAGACTAGTTGCATCTACTTACATCTATTTATACATCTCTGTATAAACATCCATGCACTGTGTGCGGTTTGCATATTTACTTTGACCGGCCCGACCCTGCTACACCCTTATATTATCAATATGTGTTCTATTTGCACATGTAATATATTACATGTGTTTATTTGCTTGTACATACGGCCCGTAGATGTGGTGTTTCTACGCGTGTTGTTTTGCTGATCACCATCCCCAAGGCTCGCGTCGAGTGGCTTCGCTTAGGCCAAATGGCTTGGAGGATGGTGAGGATGTGTATCCAAAAATGTTTTAAAGGATCACCTGAGATGAGACAAGCAACTCAAAATCCCTGTTGATGGTCAGAATTGAGGTGATCCCATTTGTTTTGGAAAAATGATGTTTATTACTATCTGTTTGGTGGATTCTTGACTACCCCAATGTCCAGCAGCTCCCCTGTCAACCAACCAACATACATCAATATACAGAATATACGGAATGAGGCTGAACGGGGCACTCCTTTCAGATAACAAGCAGCCCAAGATAGTTTGATCCTTCCCCCTGACATGATGTAACTGTCAAATAACCCTAAAATTGGATCTATTGATGCTCCCTTGGAGCTGGCCTTCCAGCCGATAGTCCGTGGTGCTCCAGTCAGCGCTGCCAGATATATGGTGCCACAGATTTTCTTTTTTTAATTGGTGGTTTCGTTGTTTTTTCAAACCATATATTTGCCATATTTGGGGATGATGATCCCCAATGACTTTATATGCCCCATTTGTTTTAGGATTCTTGTCGCACCAGACCTTTTTCCCCGAGGCCAAAAACCAAAACTGGAGAAATACTGGCTGGACACCATCGAGAAGACCCTGGACGCAGGCAGCCTACGAGAAAGCTTAGGTCAAAGCAAAAGGCCCTCGAGATATCCAGCTATTTTGATCAATTGCTTGTAAACGATGCATCTGAAATGCATATACTGTACGTGATGTACCGTTCAATCTTAAAAACCAAGTCGGTGTTTAGCATTTAGCAGTCAATCTGCGGACCGCACACGGAGTAGTCAACACGAAAAAGATCTAAAAAGTATGTTCCAGTAGTAGTCAAGCAGCTAACAAGTAGCAAACAACTAGTCAAGCAACTTTTGGGTTGTCCAAGAACTGTTGAGTGGTTGTGGGTCAAGCTTCTAGCCGGGTGACGGTAAACTATTCCAGCAACCATGTTTGATATGCACCTTGGGTCAGGGTTTGAAAATAGCTGCATCCATTTTTGGCATCAATTCTTCTAAAAGACATGTTTCTTCAACTACATATGTTGTTGTTTTGTTGCCTAAGTGTTTGCAACGATGGGCCTTTAATTGCCACGTGCACATTACCCCTCACTAGAGTCATTTGCCCGTGAAACGGGGTTGTAAACCCAATGTAGCATTTGCGCATCATTGTAGAAACCCAAATTGAACGAATTTATAGGAAGTCCCAAAAAGTAGAATATGGAAATGATAGAGTTGGATTTCCAGGATATCAATGACTTTTTTTTGCCCATAGTTTCCAGGTTTTAGACTTGTCTATCCAGCCTTAGGGGTTGCTTTTTTGATGGGTTGTTGGACCCAGCCTTCGGATCCTCGGATCAGGGCTCGTTCCTACAGAACCGGGCCGATCCTTTCAGGACCCGGCGGGGACCCAACGGTGCGTTGGGAGGCGAAACAAAAGCGAGCTATAGGATGGGCGTCAAGATTTTTGACAATTTTTTTTATTTCTTGGGATGTCTTGGGATATGTTTTTTTCTTGGGCCACATGACTCGAATTTGGCTACCCAGAGGGAGCTGTGAGATTCCACCTCCCAGGAGCGGTTGAAGCAGTTGCTGGACAAGCTGCACATGAAGGAATCAGAAATGGTTTCTCGACCTGGACGATTAGGAGGCTCACCAAGGAAGTTGGGGATGTTTCACCAGATGTGTGGAGTAGGTTAGCCAATGTATTGAGGGCTTACAACAACTACATATATGTATATACCATAAAACAATATAAAACCTTTGGATTCGTCAGCAGCAACAAGGGAGTTTACCAACATAAGCTTGGACTTGACAAAACAGGACTGACTTACGACTTGCCACCAAAGATGCAGGTACTAATGTCCAATCCCATCCCCCCAAGCCGAATATTAAACACCCCCATTCTATGGTCCCCAATATGTGTAAACCCGTAAACCCCGTCCCAAACCGGGTTTCTGCGGGGTGTTTAGGGACTGAACGGGGGAGGGTCATCATGTACAGTTGATTTGTAAACACAAATAAACACAAATGAACATATATAAACCCATCAATTCTAGCTATATCCCTAATAGACCCTAGCAAATCTAAGTGATTGGAACAGAATCCAAGAGTCACTTCTCGAGACGACCGAGGCACCACTGCTTCTGGCACTGGCCCATGGGCACTATGACGAGGACACCAGGTAACTTCACTAGCAAAAATGGCGGTGTAATGGCGATATGTTGGTTATAATGGTGATTTAACCATCAAAACTGCTGACTTAATCAACAAAAATGGTGGTCACGCCGATCTAAAGCGGAAATTTCATGAAATTTCTGGATGAATTACAACGACCTTATGTCGCGACCTCACGGCAGTGATGGTTAGCGAGGGTATCTCTCACAATGGCTGATGGCAATCAAATTGTGATTCTTGCTTGCATTTTATACATGCCGGACCTGCAATTCTCTGATTTGGGGAAATGGGAGTATATTTTGGAATGCTCCTGCGCATTCTCTATTGGCAAGTTGGATTCAACAACCGTGTGATCTTTCCATGCCATCTGCACTCTACACTTCCCGACATGTGTGTGTGTGTAGAACTGAAAGGGCTAGCATCGTCGCGGTGTTGTTATGTAGGCTTTGTTCCCTGCTGTTTCATCTTTTGGAGAAAACGTCGCAAAATTTGTGTGTCATGCAGTTTTGTTCTTTTACCATTTGACACTGGGTGAGTGATCTTGGTATGATACATTCAACCAAGTGATTCTATATACTGCCGCTATCTAATAGCATCTTTGGCTATTCAGGAAGAATCCCAAACTTTCGCATGGGAAAAAACGAGGGACCTTCACTTTCCGATGGAAAAGGACCCCTTGAGCTACACCAGTCTACTGATAAGGAGGGAGGTCGTATTGATAAGGCAGGAGGTTGTATTGATTTGTTGTAGAAAATGTGTTTGCCGTATGAAAACAGCAAGTGTGAAACTGTACCGATTTGATGTCAAAAAAACTTGCTGGTGAATCGTCCACTGTACATTTACTTGATTGCAAGCAGGAAGAAAGATGTGATGCCATATATGTGTTTTTCATATCATTTCATATCTATCATTTACATCCATATCAACAAGTGTGAAATTGTTTAAATGTATTTCCATTTCGCCACTTGTTGACATGTTTCCTTGTTAACAAGTTGCAACAGTCCGTTGTTTCTCGACATTGTTGCACTCATGGTTTCCGCAGGTCCGCCCGCTGGGCGAAAGTGGCAGAGAAGTTCTGGTCACAACTGGTGGAGGCGCCTGTGGGGGTGCATCAACAATACCATGGAATATTGATATCAACATATATATATATATATACTGTATAATAAATTATTATAATATATGATATTTGTCGATATTACAGCAATGAATATAAACTCTAGACATAGAAGATATCCATGATTATATATATATATGGAGATCCATTATATTTGTTTAAACCCCAGGAATCATGGTCACCTTTAAGGAGGCTTGGCACTTGAGCCAACAAGCGCACCACAAGCGCCAGCATCACCAAGAACATTGGCATGTCCAGTATCCATCCGTTAGAAACTCCCCAAACTGGGCTGGTGAACCACCTGCAGTTGTGTACCTGAGATGGTCTAATGGTTGATGATGCCGGATTCCCCACAGATTGGTCCATGCCATGGTGACTTGCGCAAGGTGCCAAAGAAAGAGGAGGAAAAGAAGAAAGGCAGCGGACAGCCACAATGATCACTTACCCTCCTTACACAAAACATGGCAAGCATCAAAGCTTGCTGATGTGCCATGAAAATGATTTGGGAAGTAATCGTCGCATCGGCAGCCAACACATCGTTGGCATTTATGGGCCTTCAACCACAGTGCAGATCCAACAACAGACAAGTCACGCAAGACTTTTCCTGGCAAAAAAACCCTCGTGATGATATTTATCATTCCTTTTTTACTCAAGTCTGTAGCCTCAGTGCATTTGTTTCACATTTGTTGCCATGGTTTCACGTGGTTATGGTCCTTCAAGTGCGCTTCCAGTTGCCGCAGAAGTGCCAGTGTCGGATGAGGACATTGGTGATGAACTGCAGAAATTGTTGGACAATATGCACTTGGATCATGTCAGGGCTGTTGAAATCGATTCTCCCACGACGATTTCTTTCGAGGTGTATTTGATCCCAGAAGCACGCATCCCTTCAATGTCGGTTAGCGAACCAGACCCAGGCTGCAAGATCCCCAAAACAGACGTTCCGTTCAGAGACTTAGAGGTCTCCACAATGGCTGGAAACATCATCAAAATTCAAGTTGCTCCAGACTCCAGCGTGGCCACGGTGAAGGATGCTCTGCAAAAACCTTTGGGCCTACCAGCGCTGCTGCAGCGGATAGTCCTTTCCGCCAAAGAATTGGGGGATTCAGAACAACTTCCTCCAGATGTCACTGCGTTGACGGTTTTGCGCCGCGAACCACCTCCCATCACTACGGAAGAGTTCTTGGAAAGCCTGGCCTTTTGTGTTCACGATTGGAACGGCACCCTGGTGTCCAAATGGCATCGATTTGATACCTATTCCAGCTTTCCAGTGACCAAAGACGAGAGGTTTGAATGGTTCCGCAACTTCCAAAAAATGAAGCACACCGCCTTCACAGTCGAAAACTTTCTGACGTCGCTGAACTTGTGGTTCCCCGGAAGTAGAGATGACGATGAACAGAAAGTAGCGCACCCTGAAAGTTTTTTGACAGATGTGGAGAAGTTGCAAGGCTTTCTGGAGCAGCATTGTCACTCTCCATCCCTGTTCCAGGTCTATGAACACACTTACGGTCACGACGACGATCTGGAGTTCGTGCTGTTCATTGCAGGTCGTCTGAAAGTGGCATCTGACACTCTGATGGTGGCAGCTGTTCACCTGAATTGTTGGATCTGATTGGATCTGACATCAAGATACATCAAGGCCAAAGCGCCAGGCGACAAAAAACAAACGTCAGTAGCCTGGACCTGTCACTGCCATGAGTTTTTTTCGGGGGGAGGTGATTCCCTGGACATCTCGTGTCTTCAGTGGCCATTGGCCCCAAGTGCGCTGCACGATTTCGATCGATATCATATTTTTTGGGGCACCACTAGACCATACTAGACCATACTAGACATTACATGACATTACTAGACCCTTCTTTCCAGACATGATCATCAAAGCCGTTGCTGACGTCCCCACATGTCCCCTATAAATGGAGGTTTTTCCGTTGGGATGGGGACACATCGAAAAGCTCCAGCTGATTTACCACCACTTGCGCTGCTGCCACCCGACTCTGAAAGCAAATGTAAATGGTGGATTTTGCATTGCCATGTCTGGTTACTGGAGGGTCCTGTTTTATCTCCAAAAGGGGGAACACAGTATCCCCAAAAATTGCAGCTGTTGATTGGAAAAAAGATGCGATAAACCATGGGAATTTAAATGTTGTTTTCATGGTTTGCTGGAGTTTAATGTTTGAAATTGTTTGAAATTAATTACACGGGTATGCCACTTGGCGAATGGTCAACCAGACTGGCTTTGTAAAGTGACCGATGAATGGTTCGTCAATAGATAATGTCGTGTCCATTTTTTGTTGGAGGAATATCAGCACCCCACTGATCAAGGGGTATCAAGACTCACAGTTGCAGACAAGCGTATTCTGTACCCATCCTGCAGCAGATGTCAAATCGGATTCTCTTCAACAGAAAGAATCTTCCGTGAAAAACGGTGGTTAAGATCCAGGCTCCCACAGCGAAGCTGCGCTGCGGCTGGCTGCGGTGTCCGCTGTGCTGGAGGCGCCCAGGAGAGTTTGACATGATGGGAGCGTGGGAAATGATGATAAGATCATCAGAATGGATCCAAAATCATCTGAAGTCATCTAAGATGCATCTAAGATCCATCTGAAATCAGCCAAAAAAGGATCTTGGGTCATGAATTTGGATGACTTTAGCGACCCTGACACCGGTCTATCGTCAGAAAACAATGGGATTTCGGCCACAAACACTCGAAGCGATACAATGGGGGATTCAGGGACCACTCAACAGTCCATATGACGTGTGATTTATGTGTTCATTACGAATGATTTTGCCAACATAAATCATACAAAATAATGCTGACATGGATATCATTCCCACCAATCCATGTTCTGTTGATCATTATCAAAATTGATGATCTTAACCACCTGGATATGCGATGCAAGCAACAGAAATGAAATGGTTGTTAGCACTGCAATCCCAAGTAGCTCATTGTGATGCCAAAAGGTTGTCGGGTTGGTAGTTTCAACATGTTTCAACTATGAATTGTTTTTCAACTACGTACAAAGGGATGATTGGCTGAGATGACGAGCATATGTTTGGGATGGGTTAAACCATGTTAAAACCACCGACCAGATATATCTATTCAAATTATACTTTCAAAAATTGGTTAAACATGGGTTCCCTTTCTGTTACAGTATTTTGTTTGAAGCTGGTCCACACAATATTCATCCGGTTTGGCATCCTTTGTTCATGGTTGTTCCAGGTGCTACCGGTAGCGTGGCTTGAACATAAACCACCACAAAGCCAAACATGGGTGTTTCAGTTGCCATTGTTTTGCCATTGAATATGTAGACGCAGTTGATGGAGATCACTTGGATATGGCCTTCAACAAGTTGGTTTCTGCAATGACCTCATGATGGCCATAGGCTGAGCTTGAGAGTTCCCAAGTCGCAACTGATGGCCATAGGCGTGTATCATCTTGTATCCCTTAATCCCTGTGTTTGAACATATTGTAGCAATTACCCCAAAAAAAGATGGAACGGTGATTCCTCACTATTTTAGTGCAATTTTGCTGTTCTAGTTTCTTGATGCGTTTTGACCAACCTTCAAATGGCGAGTACGTCCTTTGATATACATTCCGTGGTTCATAAATTTCTCTGTATTTGCATCAACAAATAGAATCATGATCCGAATTGGCATGGGTTTAATCAACCAACAATCACTTTTGTTGATTGATATGGTTGTTTCGTCCTGAATATTGTAATATATTGTAATATATCGAACAGCTGGGATTATGTTTCGACAACAAACATTGAGTACACATTTTTTAGTTATGTCTTATGTGTTCCATCGGCTTTCAGAAAAGATGGTTTGCAGGGTGTTTGATGATTGCCAAGTGGGTTTCACGTATTCGATAAGGCTGACCCAAGAGCTCCATAAGTCCAAGCCTGCCTAGCTGGCCTTCTGGTATATTGTGCCATTTGGCAATCCAGCCTGGCACTAGACAATCCTTGGATGATTTTCCTCTATTTTCCTCTGGAAACATGGTAGCCACAGGTTAGATTAGTAGAGGGGACCAAGCCCCGTTTGTAAATGTTCCTCTTTGTTCTTGTCAAACATTAGAACATTGGGATTTTTTGAAAAATGAGGGTTACCCTAACTTATGGGTTTCCATGCTGAAATAGTTTCATTTTGGATGATTCGGGTTACCTTCATTTTGGAAACACACATTAATTTCTCTTTGCCCGGGTTGGGCTTCCCCTTGCAAGAGTGGGTCAGGTTTCCAAAGATCCCGGCTGGTCAGACCTGACCGCAGCGGAGAAGTTTTGGCGCTGCGAGCGCTCCTGTCATGGGTTTGGGGATGTTTTGGGTGAAGGGAGAATCAACGAGGGAAATCGAGATCGAAGATTAGGATATCACCAAGTGGGTTTCTACAAAGATAAGGCACCCCAAATCCCCAATGTCTTGGTTGGTCATTTTCCGCCTTCAAAGCAACAGTCGTGAGAAAATCCTGGCATCAGACGCAGTAAACCCAAATAACTATTATTGAATGTAAACGGACTCAAAGTGGTTGACAAGACTCGAGATAAGTTAGATTATTCGGATAGATGGATTGGTGAATGAATAAGTTTGCATCCAGCAACAAGTGTGGATTTTCACACCCAAATATTCGGATATTGCCTCACCAACAAAGCTGGCTAAAGTATGGGTTAATGGTTCCGGAATAGTATGTGTTAGCCAGCCTTATAGAAAACATATTTAACATCCCAGTCCGTTTGTTGCTCTTTGTTTTTCAAAGAGTAATGATCTTGGCTTGGCGATGTTCAATCTTTGGCAAGCCAATGTGTTTCATAGTGGACAGTTATGACTGCAATCAAATCGGCGCATGATGTTCGGTGTCCGGTTGCGACACATAACCCAACCAATGACGGATGTAGGACCCACGCTCATTGGCGCCAGGCAACGTCTTCTCTTGGACTTGAAGGTGGGGTAATGGATGAGGGAATGACAGTTCTGTCTGTCTAAACATTCTATACATATTATATACAGTATACAGTATACACCATACCGTATATGCATGTGTCTGTGTACAAGAAACAGGTTAAAACCAACAAAATAAGGCAGAACCCAGATATTCACTCCACTTTGGATGAAAAAACAGAAAACACAAAACTGTATAGCGGTACAGAAAATGAAGAGATTACATGAACAACAATATTGAGGAGACTGGGACGTTCTCATTGTCAATTTTGTCTTAGGGCTTCAATTTGGGCCACAAATAGGTGAGAACCCGGTCGATGTTCATATTGGTGTTCACTTCCACTCGTCTAAGTTACACTTATCGATTTCAAACTGCGTCACCATAAGTGATACTGTACGTTATACTTTGGAGATGAACATGGCACGGAATCCCTTGGATATGTTCATTCAGGTTTATGAGTTATTATAAACGACCGGCGCGCAACAAATCCCGATTGTTGGTTTGACCAAGTTTCCTTGAATTTGATCTAGGGACATGTACGGTAAACACCTCATGAGTTTCTTGCGTCAATGTTCCTTGAGCCAAATCCACTGTCTTGACCCGATGGTATACATTCCCATATGTCCAAAACATAATCCCAAATCAAGATAGATCCCGAGCCGAGCTATCCATAGTATGATCATCATTGTTTAATCCCAACAGATTATTGTACTATAATTATAATCATATGATACTGTCAATCCTAAATGAATCTCAAGGTATCCCAGGTGACAGACATCTCCATTTCTCTTCCACTCGGCATCGTCAGGCCTCCTCCGTGTCGGAAATGAAGGTGCCAAAGGCCATGGGGGTCGCAACCTGGGCGAAGCGGCCTGGGGTTTGGAGCAGCAATGATTGGGATCATCAATTATTATAATAATAACTGGTATAGTAATCTTGGATAATTCATTTTATTGATGTTTTTGGAGGCTTAATTATATATTGGTTTTGATATGTTTTGAGAACCAATTAATAATTATGGGATCGGAACAACTTACTTGTAATAATATTTTACGATTACAATCATTGGAATGGCAGAAGTGGCTCAAGAACATGTTTTTTCTCCCAACCCTGAGTTTCAGCACCATGATGAAATATGAGTTAACAATCCATGTTGTTCCAGATGGATTGTCAAACCATCTTAGTAGTACTGACGTTCAGCAAAAATGACTGTTTTTATTGTTGCTATTCAGTGTTAGCACTAAGAATAGGCATCAACGGATTGTCAAATTATTGCAATATTATTTCAGTATTCATATGTAGTCTTCGAGTGTGTTCTACTATATGCTTGATGACTAAATGACGAGTTACTCGCTGTAGTTATTGCAGGTGATGAATAGGCATCAACATGATTGATGGGATTGGTTGGAAAATTATGATAAAATGCTGGCCAAACCCTAGTCGATTGTTCTATTATTCATTCTTAGTGATTATATGGGTACAGGTTTCATTATTGTGTTTGTTACCCCTTGAGGTTGCCATCAACCAATCATGTCCTGGCTGCACTTCATCAAGCCTCCCATTTCCTGGCCGTTGCACCTAGATGTTGGATGGGTGGGACTGGCTCAAGATTCCAAACCCATATACAGGCCATTGATAGCAATCAAATATACACAAAGATTGCCCTCCTCAAGGATTTCTAGAAATGGATATACCGGATATACCTTTATACAGCTCTGTGGCTAAACCAGGTCACAGGAAACATTTTTGACCAGGGAGAATTGTGTTGCTGAAGTTCCCCAGTGCGGCCCCAACGTTTCCATGTTGATTGTTGGTTAAACATGGACTCCGCCAAGATCACACCAGGCAGGGTCGAAGGAGCTGTACAAGAGCTTTGTCTGAGACCCAGAAAAAGGTTGAGAGGTGATAGACACGTGTTGTTTAATTGAACTGTTTAACATTGCATGTAGCTATTCCAATTTGGAAATGATGGCAGTCAGTTTATGGTGTTCTTTTTCGGTATCTCATGACTGGTGGTGTCCGTATAGCCATCCCCATGATTTACAGGTCAATCACATTAGTTTGCTGGTACCCATTTGTCGGTTGGGTACTCTACCCATCTCCCATTGTTACCCAATTGCAATCCTTTCCCCATAATGAGACACATTCTCCAAAAAGAAGTTGGCTTAATGTAGTCGATTGGTTTGGGGCTGCCATTTCTGTTGAAACACCCATGACATCCCATGACTTTTGGCACAGGTTGTAGGATCAGGTCAGGACTCAGTGCTGAGCCCAGGTCGAATTGATCGCGGAATGGGATGAGGCCCGCAGTTGGTTGATGGTGACACCAACGACACACGATTCGCCGGCCAACAACATCAAATCTCTACAGAAACTGGACACAAACAATTGGCATTTAGCGAAACAAAGAAAAACCATTATCATTTCAACCAATGTGACATGGGTTGATTTGGATGTGCATCAACATTGCAGACCCTAGAATGATGTGATGCACATATGTTGGTCAATTTGTTGGTCATTGTTTGGTGGGTCCACATGTTTCCCATTGTGGTGGAAACAGCCAGCCTTCCTTTTACGCCCATTGTAGGCTCCGCCAGAATTGCGCATGTCGGGTGGCTGGGGGCACTCAGATAGTGTCCGACGAGTCCGTAGGAACAACATGGTCTCCCATGCAGTGGCCATTTCAATGGGGGAATAGGAATCAATCATGGGGATTTTGCGGTAAGGACTTCTGAACCAATTGGAGATACTCGTCAGAATATATACACAGATAACAGTTCTTGTTGCACATAACTGCTGGAATCAAGGTTGCTGACAACCAAGTACATTTCAATATTTGGCTATCCTTTGTTATATCCCCACAGTTGTTGGTTCAAATCCCATTTTCAGTCGGTAAGTTTGTCCCTGGACCCCAGACTGAAGCCATCTGAGGCACCCAAAGTGGATTCGCCGCAGAGTTCATCGAGCGGGAGGTGGGGGGCCCGGGACGTGGTTGAAATACTACGGGAAAACCATGGAAAACCTGTTTCTCTATGTATAGTAGCAGTTGCAAGCCTGTGGCAGCAGCCAGACATGAACTAGTTATAACATGTTATAACTAGTTTGGTTTATTTGGGTTTACAGCGTGAACTGGTTGGGTTTACAGGATGACCTGCTGATGTAGCTGGTCGCTGTGGCAATAAGCAACGCGCTACTAGAGAGGGGGCAGCTAGGTGAACATGCCAAGTCCGGCCGGTCATCAGGGTACCACCAAACATGAGGCAAGAGAGAATATTCCATGAGAGAAACACTGAAAAACATCAGTCACCCCTAAGGTAGCAAGTTTGCATGGACATTTTTTCAGCACTTGCATATCCAATACTCAGATGTGTGTATGTAATATAGCATACCCTGACTCCCAAAATACCTGTAGTCATTGCTGGTCCATACTGTGATGATCTGCACATGCCTTGAAGTCAGGATCCCTGGATGCAGAATAGAAGGCAAAGATAAGCCATCAAATATTCCCTGCTGCATCAGATGTGAAATCACCCAATACAGTCGGATCATCTCACGATTTGTCTTAGTCCAACCTGGTGGTAGGTAAGCCACCCTGAACCAACTGTAAGAAAACATGGGTATGATCATGGTAGCAGCCTGGTACAGATACCCATAAAAGTATATTATATATATATACACAAAAAACTCTGATCATTACCAATTGATTATTTGGTAATATTTGGTATGCACCCTGCATCAGCCATTTGTACTGTAGCTGTTACCCAAGGCGGCGATGCTTCTCTCTGAGTTGGGCGGATCTGTGACGCCACTCGGCAGTGACTGGGACATTTCCCCCAGCGGCTTCCAAGGATAAAACAAAAGGTCTCCAACGAACGGTTCCTGTTTAGATCATATTTAGATGGTTTTAACTCCGCAATCTTCGCATTGTTTTTTGGTGATATGAGTAATCGCTTTTTATTCTTCCAATTGCCGTAGAAAATGAAATTCCTCAGATATAGAACCACTGGTAGGTTGCAATATGGGTCAAAGATAAACAAACTGTCTTCAAATTTGACCCAATCTGGCACACAGGCGTCTGAGAAAGCTCAAGATATCAATCTAGCCCAAACCCTTCAATTACCTAGGTTTTCACATGTTTTCACACAAAAAAACTACCTGGTAAGGTCTGGGTGTTAAAATTTTTACCGAACTTTCCAAAATGTGCCTTTTCAGGCAGTTGACGGTTGATTTTCACTACTGGTCGGGAAATCACGTAGATTCTGCTGGCTGAACGCTTTTTTACGTAGATGCATGCTGTGCAGATGATTTGAACGCCTTTGAACGCCTTGTGAACGCCATGTAAGTCTCTGGTTTGGCAGACAGTCAAAATTGACACAAACCATACCGTGTGAAATAAGTTACCATTGTTTCATGGTTCATGCGCTATGGCCATGTTGGTTGGTTGCTCTACCATGTGTTCAGGGCGGTGCGACTCCCGACATTCATTCCTGCCTGAGTATGTTGACCTTGCCTTGACCTTGCAAGAATCACAGTGGGAAATCATGTTAAACAAAACCTGTGTTTGGTAGTTTAGCGAGAGAATTTTGAGCCAGAAACAAAAGACTACAATCCATTACAATCCCCATCAATCCCCAGCAAAAAATATATATATATACATATGTATTGATGTCTTTTTGCAGGGGATGTAATGTTGGCCACAATTCAGCCCACCCCAAAAGAATAATCCCTCTACATGGGATCCCAAAATGAAGAGATCCGCCACTGTCTACAAAGCTTTCTGGGGGTGTTTGTTTTGGTGGAAGGGCAGAGTAACAAATTACCAACACATTGCTCCTTGAAAGACATTTTGGGATGTCCGGCAAGACACAAAACGGAAACTGCAACAACATTACCCAGGCTTTGCTGTCGTAAGATTTAAACAAGAATTCAGATCCTCAGTTGACTAAAAATACAGTAACATTGTATATGATTGTATATATAATATTATATAATTATATTTACACATATTATATATGTATCTGTTTGTTTGGAATCCTTGGGAACCCCGGAGTTTTTCCCAGATCCCTGAGGAATTCCGGCTCCCCCAGCTTTGCCATTGCAGGCACGATCCAGACCTCGCCGAGGTGCCAACTTGGAATTGCTGCTGTGGTCTTGTCCAAAAATGGAGCCAATATTGCGCCATGAATCTCATGTTTGCAGTGTTTTGCTATGTTCGGATTCATTGGCTATTTGAATGCTATTCCAGTGTATATGTATATATATATATATATATACATGTGAGAATATATATGCATAAATTTATTTGGCTCAAGGAATCCCCATTTCAAGTTTTAAATCTTCACGCCCCAACCCACGCACCGTTACATGTTCAGCTGTGGAGAACTGGTTTTCTTTACGGCTATTTGCTTTGCAGCTTTGCACGCTGCCTTGGCAACTGAAGAGGACCCGAGCCTGTGTGATGAGTCATGCATGCTTCAAAGTACCGCTCGTGAAAATAAGCAGCCTAGCTGCGGCTGGAACGTCGACTGTCCCCAACATTACAGCATCGAAGAGGTGAGTCAGGCGCGTGCAAATGTCAGCGAAGCTGGGATGAAAGAACGTCTCCAAAAATCGCATTCTGCGTGCGCACTTGATAACATCACCTACCTCGAGTCCACCGGTGGATATTGCTACGCCACAACCAACCAGAGATTGATCAGCAAGGATGAACATGTCATCGACCAAGATTATTTATTGCCAAGCAACTACCATGTCTTTGACGAGGGCCTCGCGAAGGCCATGTCCAAGCTGCTTTTCAAAGATGGTGAGTCCGTGACGGATTTGGGTGCTGGCGTTGGACAAACAGGACATGCCCTTCGCGCATGGCTCCCAAAGCTGGACTACCGTGGCTATGATGGAGCTGGAAACGTGGAAGAATACACAAGAGGATTTGTGAAGTTTGGAGATTTGACGCTCCCCATTCCTGTGGAAGTTTCCGATTGGGTGATGTGCCTAGAAGTTGGGGAGCACATCCCACATCAATTTGAGAAGGAGGTCATTCAGAATCTCCACGCTCTGAACCGTAAAGGTGTGTTTTTGAGCTGGGCCCACCTCCAGCAAGGGGGAATCGGCCATGTGAATTGCCACTCACCAGCATACATCCACAATGTTTTTGCTGCCCTGGGCTACGAGTATGACAATTCTACGTCCCAAGCGCTTCGCCAGTCTGTGACAAGCGAGGTGTGGTTCTCGAACAACCTGATGGTTTTCCGACGCAAGTGAATGATCGATGCGTAAGGCCATTCGGGTTCTCCAGATGTTGGATGAAGCATTCTGACACGCTGGCTGGATCGATCCCGTGCGGAACCTCTCATGACTGAAAAAAAGAATCCGTTTGTCTAATGTACAGTACCCAGCTCAACTCAATGTAAAGATTAAATACAAAATAATACAAAAGTTCGAAACCATTATGTCCATGTGGAATGCCCATGACACATGATGTCCATGCTGATTGCTTACTTTTCTATCATTTTCTTGCCAAATATTCCCAGGTGATTCAAGTTAGCGACATGTCTTTGCTTGTGCTTCCCTAAGTCTGAAAGGTACTGAACCCATCACCAGCAAATTAGCGGAAAACACTGAAAAAGACTTTCGACATCCAACCCCGTTGGAATAAAACTGGTCATAGTCATATTTCCTCATGTTGTTGAAAACACGCGAAGACTGTATTTGCTGGCAATCCCCCTTTCGCAGGTTGCACTCCAATTTGGGCTGGTGAATTCGCAATGTTTGCTTGTTAAAACTGTTAAATATGATTAAATCTAAAGTTAGATCACATTCTTGTTGGTGGTTAAATGCCCTCTGAAATCCAGGTGGGCCCCACAAATGATACTGTAGGTAAGTTGGTTTATCATAGTTTACAACATGTTATGCCCAGGTTAACTTTATGGTTATTGTAACATATTAGAACCATATAGTTACTGTAGGGTGGCTTGTAAACCAACAAACATCACTGGGGGGGCACCATGGCAGGAAGCCTTGCGTCAGCTACTGAAGCGCCACTTTTCCCATGGCGAGGTCGTGGGTCGGAGGGGACAGATCATCCAACAGGGTGTATCCGAGGTGCATAGTGAACATATCTGTGAAGATCAAAATGGATCTAAATGGATCTAAATGGATTACACGGGGATTAGAGGCAATTCAAACACATTCAAACTGATGTGTAGTGATTTCACACTTCGTTGGATGGTGTATGATGGTGTTCCTTCTGGGATGATGATCAGTATATATATATATATGGAAATGCATTGACTGATACTTGTACCTATCCCTTTTGCTCCGGGTATAGTAGAGCTTCCTACATGAGGGTCACTTTTTGCGTATTTCTATATGTTCATAAATGTAGGGAAATGTTGTTTTTTTGGTACAGAAATCTAGCATACATCGAATAACTGGGACAGCATTGTCGTATATCCAGATACATGTAGTATACTACCAAACACAAACTGATTGTTTCTAGAAAACATGTATGCCAACGTCAAACAAAATATGATCGAAAACTATGTTTGCATGCATGTACCGTTGTTTGTGTATTTTGAAGAGTGAGTGGACTGGATCGACCAGAGCGAAATTTCGCAGAACATCTGATGAATGGATGGTGATATCAGCTTCGGACATGCGGGTGTTTCCCGCACTGAGTCAAATATAGTCTAGTGTTCAAAAACCGTTTGAGCATTGATTGATCAAGGGGGGGATGGTTGGATTCAACCAATGATTTCCTTCTTGAAACACTTGTCATCACGCGTCTTATTGCTATATTATTTGAATTTATTTGATGTTTTTCTACGTGTCCAGCTTAGCACCCGATGAAACGGAATCTGACTGAAAATCCAGGTACTGGACCAACCTGAATTGGAACGAGAATGATAGAGACTTGTTGCACAGATTTCTCATTCAGAAAATGTTTTTTCATATTCAGGTTTCTGTTGAGTGCTGTTTTCCATGGGACATTTCTTGGGCTGTGCCACTTTGCAAGATTTTGTGTGATCGTCCTGATGACGACCTATCTGAGGGCTGTTTTCTGACTGGTGATATACACTAAAGCTCATAAAACAAGATCATCCACGAGGATATCCAACAGAATATGTGGGCAACTAGCGCATATTATCTACCGGAAGCTGAAGAGTGACATTGCTTGCTTAGTACCTCAACATGATTAACCACCCACTCCTGAAGGCAAAGAGCAGTCTCGAGGCTGTTCCAAAGAATGAGAGGGAAGACCGTCTCATTTTTTATCGGCGCCGGAAATGCAAGAGTGACTCAGCTTGCCTGGCGCCGACTTCCTTGCTACATCTTGCGGTTGCCTCCAAAGGTTCCCCTACACTTTCGGGCAGCGTGTTCCCAAAGTGGTTGTCATCGCAAAGCTTCCTCATCGGTAGGCTTTTCGTGTTTTGAGCATGGGAGACACTAACGCATACGATGTTGCCCAGTGTCCACACGAGCATCCAATTTGGGCAAGTGCCTCCTCGTGACCTCCTCATCACCCATATTTTTTCCACCCCAAGAACCAAGTGATTGATGAAACATTCATCCCACTAGGGATGTTAGGATATTGACTGAGGTTGCTGATATGCTTTCTACTTTAACTACTGTATGTAACAAGCATATTCCCAGATCTATCCCATGTGACAATGTGTAATCGTGTTGTAACTTACCCAAAGCATTACAAAGAGCACGGATCACATCAGTTCGGAGCGGTCATCTCAGTTGTGGCTCATCCCTTGGTTTAGTTCAGCTATGATATGTCAATATATAAATATAGATACCCGACTTACAATCCAATTGCAACCCACTCATGTCATGTTATACCATTGGAATCATCATTGTTATTACAATCCAATCTTATCCCAATACCTACCATATTATTTTCTCCATGTCTAAGTTGGGATCCCTTTGGCCACTACCCCCAGGACTCGGATTGGTCAGCACCGGCCAAGCGCAGTTTGGAAGGCATCAGCGAGCAGGCGCGAAGATGCGCAGGAGCCAGGCATCCTGGGTGGGGAATAGGACAACCCTTACTATTTTAGACAATTTTGGTGTTCACACATGAAAAACCGCCCCCAGAACGATGGGTAAGTTCGCTCAAAAATAGCAGAGCTGTTGAATTCATGGAGATATCTACAGTTTGAAGTAGGGAATCATTTTGGTTTTAACCATCATTTTGGCTTTTAGATGCTTTAAGTATCTAAATAGGGGTTTGACCATCAGCATTGAGATAGATATGGGGATATGGCCATCTCAATTGTTTGGCATTTGGATATGGGGAAGAGATTTGATTTGAACAAATCGGAATTGTGTAGTAAATATATATATATATATAGGTAAATTATAACGACCTCACTGTGACCTCACTGGAATATATGGTTAATATAGGGAATCATCCCCAAATGGCCTTAATTCAATGGACATGCTAATAGACGGTAAATATAGTATAAATAATATATAGACAGGTTTCGCAAATATGAAGATAGACATAACAAACTAGTGTAGTGTTGCAGTATACATGTGATGATATATAGCCAACTAAACGATTCCTTGATGTGATATGTTATGAGTGTAGAGCAAATGCAGGAACTTTGTAACGTTGCGGGGATGGGTCAAGACTTAGTTGGCAGGGCCATCAGGGCGGAACCTCACGTGTAGATGTGGACATGGATGGTCCCAGTAAAGCCTTAGAGAAGAAACTCGTTGAGCATCCAGCTTGGGAAGACAGAGATTCCGATTTGTAGATGTGTTAGTGTTTGAATATTGAGATGTTTTGTGGGAGGATACTGAAGAGTTTTTGAACGCGGAGATATTCTGAACAAACAACAGGATGAGGTGAGTTTGTTTGACCAGTTTTGATTGAACTGTTGGACCCGACACGCCAACGGTGTATACTTGCGTTTGTATGTAACCCAACGGTTATTGGCGATCTGGGAGTTGCATGGAGTTATACATTCATTTTAGATCATTTCAGAATCGACAACCATGACATCATTCGCTGGATGATCCATTGCTCCCAGGCAGACACGGCGCCGGCGGTTTTGACAGCCCTGGGAGCATCATGGCCATGGCATACTGTGACCGATGTGCAGGTGCCAGGGGTGGCTGTGTCATTGGCTGCAGGAATTAGTCGAAAACTAGGGATGTAGCCAAGAACCAACAAGAATGGGAGGTACACCAATATATAATATTATAGAATATTATAAAATATGTTATACTAATATGTAAAATATGTTATACTATGGAATATTGTAAAATATGTTATACTAATATGTAATCAACAAGATGATAGTCTACGGCTCCTGAAAATTAAGGGAAAACCCCATTCCATCCAGTGCGTTATCACTTTCCTCATTAGAAGTGCAATTTCGGCTGCCAAGTGACTCACCCAGCAGCGGCCTGGAGGTTCGTCCAACGGTTTCTCACTACCCGTCAAGTCGCCATTTTGCGGCTGCCCTGAATCTTCAGACACCCAAATGAAGGACATTTAAGTTTTTCCTGGTGCTTTTTTTTTTGTTCGTTTGTTGCACTTGAGTTGTTTTGGGGCTCTAGACATATTCAAATTAAGAGTTCGTAGTTTAAAAATTGTTTTGTGGATACACTATATATAAATATAAACGCAAAGGTGGTTGGGATTTCTGGTTGACATGTCTGTCAGGCCACAGCTTTGGGTGCCCTTGCAGCTGCTGAGGGATGGGAAGAGGCCAGTACCATGGGGCTGGAAGAACACCAGCAGACATGGGATTGGAATACCACAGCCCAGTGTATAAGTTGGTTTAATACATTTTACTACCCCATCCAACTATTCGATATATCACATATCATATCAGATCCATCACGAATCAAGTCTGTTCCGGTAGCTGCTTAGGTCTTGCAATGTGAATGGCCAACAATGAATAACTCACCAGGTTTCCTTCAAAATCATCGGATACAGGAGGTTAATTGCCCAGAATACCAAAGAGTTTCTTTGAAGATAGTTCGCTCCCAAATCATAGCCACAGCCCAACACACACTTTCTGAAGGTACCGCTGGATTGAGAGGGATTGTCATTTTGCAAAGGAAAATGAAGATGAAACTGATTAGAATCACCACTTTTGTGATTACCAGGCCATGATGATATATTGTAATTTCCCGAATACCAACCTGATCCGCAACAAACAATCCAACACCAACCCGAATAATCCAACACGTAGATTCCACAACGTTTCTATCTAGTCGAAGGAAGTTTAGAAGCTAAACCTTCCGACAATATGGACAGATGGAAAAGCACAGTCATGACGAAAGTCAGAAGATGAAGAAAGTCAGAAGAGAAGANAGAAGAGAAGAGATGCAGGTGCGCGAAAAGGTAGGGATGTCGCGAAACACTGTGTTTTTCCAATGTTTTGTGGCTCCGGAGGGTCGAACAGTAGGCTCGGTAAAGCGGCGGGTGCGGAGACATGTCGGCAAATGAGAGATGAAAAATTGCACGCCGTTGTGGCGCGAAGCACATTTTGAAGTAAAAAGTGTTAAAAACTGTCATGTTCGGAGCACTTTTGGAAGTTGAGCTGCGGAAAAAGTGCACGGCGCTGTGGCGCGAAGCACATTTGGAAGTAAAAAGTGTGAAAAACTGTCGGGTGCGGAACGTTTTTGGGAGTTGAGATGTGGAAA